>JAGKTI010003151.1:12661-24431 GCA_018397915.1 Birgus latro | reverse complement strand
ACAGTGGTTTAACAGTGATGCAAATATAAAAACTAAATTAAGAGACTGCTGCCTACCAACAACCATGCTTATGTCATAAGTGAGTAAAATTCGATTGACGTCTGACAAGTGGTGTTCCACGGTGTTGTGTGGTTAAGGAATATTCATCATAATTTCACTCAAAGCTTAAAAATCTTATCATCCTACTTCGTAATGTCATACTGTCATGTTAACACCACCAATATCTTTGAGAACAACTGCAGAGAGTTATAGTTTCAGTTGGTCCAGAACTGAGTACTTTCAATTTTTCTTTCATACAGTACATGGTTGTGTTTCCATTACCACAATCATCTCAACACACACACACTACATATTTGTGCTGCATTATGCTGACCACTCTTTTTCATAGAACTGTATTAATCATTAAAGCTAGGATGCCTTTTTGAAGCCACAATTATGGTGAAATCTGAATACGACAAAACCTACTCAATTAATAGACAGTTTCTTAATAACAAACTGGAAAGGAAACTTTTATGGGTGATCAAATACTTTATAGAAAGGTCATCAGTACCAGAGAAGCAGCTGGCAATTTTAGATGCTAGAGTTTCCAGTCACTTGTGAGCTAATTTTGGGAAATAAAAATGACAAATTTTGTAGTTTATGGAAATCAAACTTTTTATGTTTCCAAACTTTTGAGGTTGCACTGTAGTACTGCCTACTTCTTCCTTCAACTCTGCCCTCTCTCCCTACTTCTCCCTTTCCTTCCTTTTACTTTTAATTTCTTTCATTTCAAGTGGTTATGCACCGGATGCCAAGTCTAATGTTTTCCTGCAACCCAAGAAACAATTTACAATGCTGGGTGGTAACCATATAACCAGATTACATGGTAATATGGAGCCTGCTATGGTGCCCATGTTAACTGGGTGGAGCCACAAATGCAGCATCCATCCAGGAACAAAACCTCCACACTTTTCACCACACATTACAACTGCAGGGGACCGTCAGTTGCACGGGAACACTGGTTCATCGCATAGGGTGGCCCTGTATGGGGCTGCTATTTGCCTGTGGCTGATGGGTCTGCTTGGTCAGACAGACTAGGGTTGATCAACTAGTCCCTCATTTCACATTCCCATCAAACAAATCATCCCTCAATTCCCTCCCTATCCTTCCCACAGATGGTGGACTACAGGAGTCTCCTTGGTTACTGGTTTTATACCTCCCTATCCTCCAATCAAGAATAATGGTGGACTACAGGGTAAGGGCAAATTCAGCCTACAGACCATGTTCATGCTCAGATAAGCCTGGGGAAACAATAATTCAGCACTTCTTCTTATGTAGCATTGAGTAAACTACGTGGATGTTAAATGAACACTGTCAACAGCACTTCTTCGTGACCACCACAAACGAGGACTTTCTGTATACACAACTACAGTTCTTTCACTTTAACTTGGCTAATATTTATCCTTTGACAACCTATTTCACTCAGTTCAGTTGCAAAAACAAAAACAGCATTGTCTCTACATGCTTTCCACAGCACTTCATGACTAGCATCATTAACTTTAATCTACAGTCGTAGCTAAATGCTTAAGATTCAAAGACGGTATTTTTAGGACAAAGTTAAACCCTTCTCACAGCACTTCATGAAATGCATCATAATTTTAAGTCAAAGCTAAACCATCATCTCAGCACTTCATGATTAGCATGGTTATTTTAGGCCAAGTTAAAGCAAAAAGAGAGATACAGTTTCAACACATTACTTATCTTGGGAGGAAAAAAAGGCATTTTACACAGCTGGCTTGATCTTGCTGTCTTGATATTTTCTTCACAAATCTTGTCAGAAGTCATCTTGTTTCCTGCAAAAACAAAAGCACATTAGCTGCTTTGTTTTCGTCTGTTGGAACTGAACCACTCCCAAACCTGAAATACTGCTGTGGTTGCTGAGGCACTAAGCACCCAAACTTACTAACTTGAACTACACACTTACCTAATCTAAACACACACCCAACATTCAAACATCTGCCAACTGGATTATCTAAACAAAATCAGAAGTTTAAATTCAGTAGCTACCTAAACAAGAGTATGCACATATCAGCAGCAAAACTACAGCAGCCAATTTTTTAAAGTTTCTCTTTGAAACTCACAGAATGTGTAACTTATTAAAATGCCTCATCACAGTCAAAATTGATAATTACTTAATAAACAGCTGATGCAACAGCTTACATATTAAGTCTACTCAAAAATTCAAGCAGAGCAACTATTCTGTAAGTCACCACAATGCCTCCTTATAGTCAAAACTGAAAAGCACCTACTAGTTAGCTTAGGCAACAGCTGACATATTAAATCAACAAACTTTCAGGCTCAGCAACTTTGCATTTTATAAGCCGCTACAATGCCTCCTCACTGAAATCGAATATCACCAAATGGTCAGCTGATGCAATAGGCGACTTGTTAAATCAAAATTTCAGGCTGAAGAACTTTGTATTTCATATGAAAATCACTCAGAGCTTTGCAAGAGCAGATATTTAAACTTTCCTTGGAGAGAGAGAGAGAGAGAGAGAGAGAGAGAGAGAGAGAGAGAGAGAGTACCCCTTCTACACCTGTCAGCTTTGTCGCAGGTGAAAAGGCTTCGTAATATTCCAAAAGCACATTCAGCTGGACCACCTTAACCCACTAGACCACCAGGCATCTACAGTAAATACAGTAACAAACAAATACTTAAATTCAAAGCATCAGTCAATAGCACCTTAACCCACTAAATGACAATGATGATGACCAAATTTTTAAAGGCAAAAACTGTAAACACTGCTAATACATCTAAAGATAATCCACCATACTCCCTGTGTGCTTTATCTATCTACCTATCTATTTATATCCACTAAAGTAATTCTAGAGACTATTTCAAAGCTTGAATTATATGGGAAAGCTAGAACAGTTAAAAAAAATTTTCCCAGAGAAGAACTGAACAAAATCAAAAGATGCCTGGACACTACATTTAAGGAATTGTCACTGGCAGTAGGAAGGAAGGAGTAATGAACTAGCACCAAGTCAAACTGGCTACATGGCACTACAACTGGCATGGAAACAGCTTTGGCCATGACCACGCTTGTTGATGAAATGGTTTGGTGTTAAAGCACAGGCAAGAAGGGGGGGAATGGGTCAGTGTTAATGGACGGTTGTTAAACTATCCATATCATAAAACCAATGTCTAGCCTGACAGAAAAAAATAAGGAAATATCAAGAAGAGACATGAGACAGTAGACAAGAGGACAGTAAGGAGAAGGATTAAACATAAAAAGGTCCCTCTTAGTCTCCTCTTATGACAAGCAGGGATACTGGGGCAGTATTTATTCCCCCCATCCCCAGGGGAAGTCACTGACAGAGGGAAACTATTACTTAGTCAATGGTAAAAGGAAACAGTTAAAAGCAGGAGGATAGTCATAGGCAGATGGATAAACACTCACAGAAATTAATTCAAACCTATACTTCTCATTTCCTAACTCCCCTACCAACTCTTCCATAGTGATTTATTTTTCGTTTCATTCTTCAACTGGCAATTTTACAATTCAGGGAGGACCTATGGCTCCGAGGGGCTCGTACTCTTGATGCACCTCCCCTAGTGCCCCTTCCTTATTTATTTATTTTTGGTTTTATTCTTGCCACCACCAAGCATTTTACAACTTAGGGAGGGCATACAGCTCTGATGGGGTTAATGAAGGCTATATCTTCAAGTTCAAAATATACATGATTAATGGAATCTGAAAATATTAATCCAGTATTGCATTGTTTATAAAGGCTCCAACGTGCTTCAATAAGTTGGCCTTCTTAACTTAATGTCAGCTCTCCACGATGCTCAATCTCTGGCAGCCTCTCTATTCAGTCCTTTATCCCTGAGGTCACACCCTATGACCTTGTCCCAGGTCTTTTCCAGTCTGCCTCTCACAACCCTACCCCTGACGTTGCCACTTATCACCTTCCACACCCACTGTCACACTGCATCAAAAATATAATCAAGCTATTTGACTGAAGAACATAAAGTACAGTGAAACTTAAAAATGCATATATCTGCATAGAAGACAAGGGCATTACTATCACAACACTGATTTCCCAAAATAAACAGCTAAAGAAGAGGTGTCAGGGAGCTTCCTCTTAAATGCAGGGGTCTCCAACTGATTTAGGTTTAACCTCTAAAATCATTACAGATGAGATGTTAGGGAGCTTCCTGTTATTTGCTTCAATTCACTCCTGTCAACACCCAACGGTTTTGTCCAGATTAGGGGATCTTTTCTTCAGTAAAGGGATAATAAAGGCTATCTGCCTTCTGTTCCAAGTCTCCCACGCTTATTAAAACTATATGGAAAAGTTAAGAATGAAACCTAAGGCACAAGGAGTGACAATGGTCATTTCCAGGGATAAGGTTGTTGACATCGCCAATTCAACTGCTACACACTTAATGCAGATAATTCCACTTAGCAAAAGTGATTTTTTAAGAACATTCTGCAAGACTCTCGCAACTTTAGCTTCCTCAGCTGTTTGAGCACAGGTTATAATGCATTTTGACTAACACCAATCGAAGCAAGTTTTGCAACCAACTGGCAATTAGCAAAAGATAACACCACAGCAAGATCTAAAGAAAACATGTATAATACATTCCACTAGGCCTATCAATGGTTATTTCAACAGACTGGCATCTAAGTAATTAAGTATAATATTTTTAAAGGTACTCTCATTTTTAGTAACCAGTAACCAGCAAAGTTGCTCTCCTACATCACTGGTGGTGGTGGTAGTGGTGAATGTCTACCACCAGACACCACCACTGCAGGTGTGGCCTCCTCTGCTATCAAGTTACCCTCATCCAACTGCCCTAAACTACAAATATGCTTCACAACACAACCCTTGAACCTTCAATGTTAACACCTCCCACACTCTGCACCCAGTTGTCATCCTCCATCCTCTCCACATGCACAGTGAAATGGATCACATTAAACTTCTATGACTGCACCTATACAGATATCATACTTTACCAATGCCTTCACCCACACTGGATAAAACTGTTAGGTCTTTAGGCTTCAGTCACAACAGTTCTCTAATATTTCTCGTGTAGTCTACTGTATATTCTGTGAACCTGCTCTAACATCAGTATCTAAATGACATACAATTAAGCTACTCAAAGAAGTGCTATGACAGATATATATGCAAGATAATGTCATTCTGGCATTAAGCCATACTGAACAACATAAGGAAAAAAACCTATGCCACTGGTTCTCAAACTGGGAGCCATGGGGGGCCATGGCAAGCTAGTGTTAAGTAGTAAATCAGTGTGTCTGTGAAATAGCACTTAAGAGTCCTCTTGCCATTTTGGCTTAGCAGATAAAGCAAAAGTTATGGTATCTAGGGCTGGTGGCAGTACTGTCAAAGAAGAGGGAAAGTGGCTATGTGAAATTTGCCACAAGGGCTTGGGAAATAATTCCATCTTGTGCAGTGTCTATGATAAGTGGGTGCATAAGTGGTGCAGTGGTATTGGAGGTAGACTGCGAGATAATGCTGATTTCATGTGTGGTGTGTCGGGAAGAGCAGGTGGAGACTGTCAAGAGTGAAAGGATTGAACTTGCTGGTGGGTCTCTTGAGAGTGTAGAAATCTTTTATTTGGGAGATATGTGCTGGAGGTGGCACTGGAGCTAGCTCTGTGGCTAGAGTGAAGAGTTGTTGGAAGAAGTTCAGGGAGCTGTTGCCTCTCCTGACATTGTGAGGGCTCTTCCTCTGTGCTAAGGGATCCTTGTATGCAGCATGTGTTAGGAGTGTAATGCGGTATGGTAGTGTGATTTGGGCAGTAAAGGAAGAGGATATTCGCAGGCTCAAACGTACAGATATGACGATGATTAGGATAATGTGCAGTGCGTCCCCGGGGGTGGGGGGGGGGGGGGGGGGGGGGGGGCTAGGTTTATGGTGGATAAGTTAAGGGGCAGGATGGGACTGGAGTGTATTGGTGTTGTGATGAGAAGAGGTAGACCGAGATGGTTTGGGCACATGGAGAGGATGGGGGAGGATAATTGGTTGCAGAAGGTAAGAAGTGCTCAAATTAGGGGTAGGCAGACTGAAAAAAAGACCTGGGATGAGGTCATTGAGTGTGACCTCAGGGATAAGGGACCTAATAGGGAAGCTGCCAGAGTCTGAGCAGCACAGAAAGCCGCCACTAGATGACCAAGGCTCACGCATGCAACAATGTTGGAGCTTTCAAAAAACGAAACTAAACTTGAATCTGGTTTCTCCACCCTTCTACACAAAAAGTAAAAGAAACTGGCTGGATGTAGATCCAGATATAAGATGTGCATTATCAGTGACTCAACCTCAAATAAGTCTAATGACAAAGCAAACAGTGTCATCCATCTCACTGATATATAGCAAAATATGCATTCTGACACAGCTGTACACATTAAAATAAATGGAGAGCACCAGAACAGCATCTGTCATCATTATTTGTGAGGGGCTTGAGGGAATACTGAAGGGGGGCCATGAGGATGCTAAGATCCTCTCAAGTGGGAAAGGATGTGAAAAAGCTTGAGAAACACTGATCTATACCAATTTAAGGCTGGAAAACTACCTCCATCTGATTTAAATTTCTTATCTGTGAGAATAATTATCTTACTAAAAAATTCTTATTGCAGGTATACTGTAGTCTTCTTCACCTGATGGAACTGACCCATTCTTAACTTCAGTATTGACTGACTACACAAAATTTCATTGACTATAGTTATGGAGGTGGGAATGAGTCTTCTTGGTTACATACTATATTTTCACTGGACAGAAACACTCCCACATCAATACTGTGTTCTTGCTTGAAATTCAGATACCGGGTATCTAGCTATCTTATCTACTGCCAGACACCTCAATCCCATTGGCAGTGGCTACAGACAAACTCCCTACATACTGCCCTGTTCCCTGCCATATGGATGCCCTCCCTCCAACTCACATTCCCCCTCTCTCATATCTACACTCCATCTCTCCAACTCACACATCTTACTCCATATCTCTATACACTCCATCCCTCCAACATACACACACCCTGTCCTATCTCTCCACTCCATCTCTCCATCGCATTCTTGGTTATAATGTAGGCACGAGTGTCCTTGGTCAATTCAACCTTCCATAATTATCTAACAAACAGGAAACAGACAGGAGAAACAGACAGGAGAAACAGACAGGAGAAACAGACAGGAGAAACTGACAGATGGGGCAGAAACAGACAACAGACAGGAGAGACAAAGACAGACAGGAGACACAGACAGTACTATACTTATCTGAGCAGATATCCATCACTTTCTCCAAGCTTGACCCTCCGTTACTTGAGTTCTCCATGGTCTCCCATCACTCCTCTTGAACCGGAATCAGGCTGCCCTCTCTCTGGAATCCTGATACTTTGTCCACACCCCCACGAATGCAAGACCACCACAGGAACACCACTGCAATGATTGTAGAAGTATAGTACAAATTACTAACATTTAGAGTAGACAATTACAGATGACACTACAACTATCTTCGTGCCCCAAATTTTACTTTGTGCAATCCATTTCACACAGTTCAGTAGCAGAACAAGATAATGCTGAAGACCATCCTTTTCACAGCACTTCTTCATGATTAGCAACATTTCAAGCATTCATCTATTGTTACAACTCAAAATTCAAGCGCTTAAAAAAAAAAATCATAGCATCATATTCAAATAAATTTTTGTTACAGGTAAGTATTCAAAGAGCGAAGTTGCCATTTTTAGATCTACAGCCAGTTTTTCTGAATCAGTCACTCCCATAAAAAATACGAAAACAGGGTTGCACTAGATGAGCTGTAGTTATGAGTTAGGAATGAGTCTCCTTAGTTACTATTCTGGTTTACAACTATTAAAACTTGAGGCTAGTCATGAACAAGTGCTATATGAATGAGTCTTTTTGGGTGCTAGACTTCTTTGACTCTAACTTGGCCTAAAATTGCCATCTCTCCATCTTGAATGCTAGATTATAATACAGTGCTAAATTAATACCAGAAAATGAGGCTAATCACAACTGTAATACAGTACTACATTAATACCAGAAAATGAGGCTAATCACGAAGACGTGTTATGGGAAGAATGTTAAGCCATACCACTGCTTTTTTTCTGCCAATGAGCTAGGTGAAATAATTTACAAAAGAATGGAAATCTGGGCCAAGCTCTCGTGAGTCTCCTTGGGTACTAGACAAAATCAGACTGATACAGATACCACAAATTGGACCGATACCTATACCAGTGCATTAGACACCAATCTATTAGGCTGTTCCCCATACTCGTGCAACTTTCTTTTTTTCAAGTTTCATTAAACCACTACGCAACATGTACTCAAAATAATCCATCTATCTATCTATTGCCAGATGCCATAATCCCGTAAGGGGTGGCCATTTGACCGAGTTATTTGTTTTACGGGGAGGGGCACTAACCCTCCACTAACCCACTTGTTGACACATAGGGAGCACATATGGTTTGGTTATATGCTTACCACCCAGAGTTGTAAATGGTTTTTTGGCTTACAGGAAACCATTTGGCTTGTTACTCAATGTAAAGCCACCTGTAAAGGAAAGGAAAGCAATGAGATGTGACAAAAGATGAGAGAAATAGGAAGAGAGGAAGGCAGGCACAGAAAAAGAATGATAAAGGCCAACGAAGAAGTAGGCAGCACAACATCATGTGAGTGGAAGATGGTTGTCACCACCTACCATATGATACTTAATAACTGGATATTACCAATAATTTATTTTTCATCATTATAAAACATCCAAATTCTTCTAATAAAATAACTTCCTTTGAGTTATGTGCTATGCACTAAATCCTTTCAAGTATCAGTAGTATTGGCAGAAAATCAGCCAATACCGTTAAAAATGGGCCAATACCACTCATACCGATACATCGGTACATCTCTAATCAGGATCTCTAACTACAGTACACTCAGCCATAAACTAACTGAAAAGGAGTTAGGGATCTTTACAAAGAGCTTTGGTCATAAGGAATGAGTCTCCTTGGTTATCATCCAAAATCAACCTTAATCTTACAACACAAGGCTATCAATTAACTGAAAAGGGGTTAGCTATCTTTATACAGCATTGCATAGAATTTTAGCCTCAGTTAAGGAATGAGTCCTTGGTTTCTAGTCAAAATTACCCTCCCAATCTGACTATGCTTGGCCACAAACTAACTGTAAAGGGGTTGTGAATCTATGAAGAGCCTTGGTCATGCATAAGGCATCAGCCACCTTGGTAACTATGCTTGGCCATAAGCTAACTGAAAAGGGGTAATGAATCTTTATGATGAGCCTTGGTCATTCATAAGGAATGTGTCACCCTAGTCAAATCAACCCCCCTACTCTGACTACATTTGGGCATTAACTGAAAAGGAGTTACAGATATTTTCATGGTTTTTGCATGGAATTTTAGCATTAGTTAAGGAATAAGTCTCCATGGTTTCAAGTCAAAATAACCCTCCAATCTCACTACACTTAGACATTAACTGAAAAGGGGTTAGGGATCTTTATGAAGAGCCTTGGTCATTAACCCGTGGAATCCCATCGATGTATGGGTACGTCGTGATGTTTTGTCACAGCTACACCCATCGACATATGGGTACGTCGCGCAATTGCAAAGGTCATCATTTGCACCATTTTTAAGTTTCATGGGTGATTTTTGGTAGGCATATGTGGGAGACCTTCCTCTACCTGCTGTCAAGTGGGGATACTGCCTGGTCCCACCTGACCCCCCCTCCAACCCCTCCCCCCCACCCTGGGCAATTCACATGTTAGCAGTAAGCTGGCCAGTAAAGGTATGTTGCACCACGTTCTCTCCAGTGACGAAATTCACAGTGAAAGTGATTCCTGAGATGGAGGACAAAGAAATAAAGAAGCTAGAGCAAGAAAAACAGAAGTGATGAGGTGGTAATGTCATAAAGGAAGGTGCCATATGAGGGTGTGTTTGGTGACTGAACAATGCTTCTAATGCCTATATAAATGTGTGAAAACCAATATAGTCTGTTACTACACAAATTCGTACCAAATACATAAATAAATACGTAACAAAGTGGCTTGAATCAGTTAACCCATCTATAGTTAGTTTTCTTTAGCCAGATACCCTGAAAAAGAAGGAAAATGTAAGGTTGCATGACACTTGTATCAACAGTTTTAAGCACAGGATTGCGATTTCTCTATGAATTTTCGATGTTTCTCACCAAAAGCGAAGGTTTGCGCCAATGGATTTTTCCCCCAAAAATGCTCGGGATTTTGTGGTATTATAGGTTGGAAATCGGTGGGGACGTGACGAGCTAAGAAATGAGTCTCCTTGGTTACTGCCAAAATCAGCATCTCAATCTCACTACAACTGGCCATCAACTAACAGAAAAGAAGTTACGGATCATTATAGCTTTTGCATGGAATTTTAGCTCAGTTAAGGAATCAGTCTCCTTGGTTACTAGTCAAAATTACCTTCCCAATCTGACTACACCTCACCATCAAGTAACAAACAGGGTTAGGGAACTATACAAAGAGCCTTGGTCATGAATCTCTTTGGTTACTAGCCAAAATTAGCATCTCAATCATTATACTTGGCCATAAATTGAAAAAAGGGGTTATTCTTACATGAAATTTTAGCCTCAGTTACAGAATAAGTCCCCTTGGTTACTAGTCAAAGGTACCACCTAAATCTGACTACACAGCCATGAAGTAACTGAAAAGGAGTTAGGAATTTTTAGTCTCAGCATGGAATTTTGTGAGCCTTAGTTACGAAATGAGTCTCCTTGGTTACTGGTCAAAATTACCCTCCTAATCTGACTACACTTGGCCATAAACTAACTGAAAGGGGGTTAGGGATTTTACAAAGAACCTTGGTCATGTGTATGGAATGAGTCTCCTTGGCTACTAGTCAAAATTACCCTCCCAATCTGACTACACTTGAGCAACTAACTGGAAAGATGCTAAGGATCTTCATGAAGAGCCTTGGTCGTAAGTTTTCTTGGTTACAAGCCAAAATTACCCTCCCAATCTGACTACACCTGGCCCTCGAGTAACCAAGAAGAGATTAGGGATCTTTACATAGTTGCCGAATCGAATTTGAGACAGGTAGGGAATAAGTCTCCTTGGTTACTTGTCAAAAATACCCTCCCAATCTGACTACACTTGGCCATCCAGTAAATGA
Source organism: Birgus latro (assembly GCA_018397915.1). Taxonomy (NCBI): domain Eukaryota; kingdom Metazoa; phylum Arthropoda; class Malacostraca; order Decapoda; family Coenobitidae; genus Birgus; species Birgus latro. The sequence continues at coordinate 13,256 of JAGKTI010003151.1, read as the reverse complement.
AAAGGGAAACTGGATCTTCACATAGCCTTTGCAGGGAATTTTAGCCTTCAGGAATGAAACTCCTTGGTTACTACCCAAAACTATCTTCCCAATCTGACTACACCTGGCCATCAACCAACTGAAAGGGGGCTAGGGATCTTCAAAAAGACTCTTGGTCAAGTCTCATTGGTTATTAATCAAAATTACCTTTCCAATCTAACTACACCTGGGCATAAAGTAACTGAATAGTGGCTAGGGATCTTTATGAAGAACCCTGGTCATGAGTCTCCTTGGCACTAGCCAAAATTAGCTTCACATTCTAACTACGCTTGGTCAAGTTAACTGAAAAGAGGCTAGGGATTTCTGTCAAAGGAAAAAATGATTTTTAGAATATAGTTAAATATACCTATAGCCCCTCCAGAGAAGCCATACGGAAGTAGCAAGCATAAAACAATCTATCTATCTATCTATTTATTGCCATACGCCTCAATCCCGCACGGGGTGGCCACAAACAAATCGCCTCCATGTCGCTCTGTCCCCTGCCATTTCACTACCACGCTCCCAACTCACACCCCCCTTTCTCATATACCTCTCCACTCCATCCCTCCATCTCATC
>JAGKTI010003150.1:32073-59934 GCA_018397915.1 Birgus latro | reverse complement strand
CTTTCTCTATTCTCGTTTCAAAGCCAAAGGTGGCTGTTGCGTATATGTACGCAACGATCTATCTTGCTCTCGTGTTCCTGAACTTGATTCTTATGAATTCTCTACTCTCTGGCTTCGGCTTTCCTGTCATTCTCTGACTAAATATATCTGTGCTGTTTACTTATCTCCTAATTCTACTGACTATCAAAAATTCTTTGACTATCTTACTTCTACGATGGAACACATTCTATCCATTTCTCCTCTCTGAAATCTCCATTCTAGGAGATTTCAATGTTCACCACCACCTTTGGCTCTCCTCTCCTTTCACTGATCTACCTGGTGAACAAGCCTACATCTTTTCTATCCTTAATGACCTAGAGCAGCTTGTACAGCACCCTACCCGTATCCCTGACCGCCTTGGAGAGAGTTCCAACATACTTGACCTTTTCCTAACAACTAATCCTTCTGCTTACACTGTTCATCTTTTCTCTCCGTTGGGCTCCTCCGATCATAATCTTATTACCTTAACGTGTCCAGTCGCTCCAGTAGGGCCTGTGGACCCTCCAAAGAAACGCCGCCTGTGGCACTTTGGAGCTGCAGATTGGGAGGCCCTCAGGCAGTACTTCTTTGATTTTCCATGGAATGATTATTGCTTCCTTGGCCGGGAGCCATCTGAGTGTGCCTTGCGCGTTACGGAGGTTATTCTCTCGGGCATGGAAGCATACATTCCTTTCTCATATCCTCTGACTAATGCAAGAAAGCCTTGGTTTAATCACGCTTGTTCTAATGCTGTTCGCAACAAGGAGAGGGCCTATAAGAGGTACCGGAGCCAACCCACCCCTGAATCACACCTTTTATATATTTCTGCCCGGAATCGTGCTAAGTCTGTCCTTCGCTTTGCTAAAAACAATTTCATCCGTGCTAAATGTTCCCAACTCTCCAACTCGAATTCTTCTCGTTCCTTCTGGCACCTTGCCAAAAACCTTTCTAACAACTTCACCTCATCATCCTTCCCTCCTCTTTTCTACTCTGATGGCTCTGTAGCTATTTCTTCTACTGATAAAGCAGATCTCTTTGCTCAGACTTTCTCCTCCAATTCCACCTTAGACGATTCCGGTGCTATTCCTCCATCACTTCCCCCCTCTGACTTCCTCTTGACTGACATTAAAATTTCTTCAGCTGATGTGTTTTCTGCCATCACTGGCATCAATACTAAAAAGGCATATGGTCCTGATGGAGTTCCTCCTGTTGTCCTCAAAAACTGTGCTTCTGTGCTTACACCCTGCCTAGGTAAACTCTTTCGCCTTTGTCTCTCAACTTGTACCTTTCCTTCTTGCTGGAAGTTTGCTCTCATTCAGCCAGTCCCAAAGAAGGGTGACCATTCCCAACCCTCTAACTATCGTACAATTGCTTTAACAGCCTGTGTATCAAAAGTTTTCGAGTCAATTCTTAACAGAAAAATTTTAAGGCACCTTTCCTGTCACAACCTTCGTTCTGATCGTCAGTATGGGGCCGAGGATGAGATAGAGGGATGGAGTGGAGAGGTATATGAGAGAGGGGGGTGTGAGTTGGGAGCGTGGTAGTGAAATGGCAGGGGACAGAGTGACATGGAGGCGATTTGTTTGTGGCCACCCCGTTCGGGATTGAGGCGTCTGGCAATAGATAGATAGATAGATAGTATGGGTTCCGTCAGGGACGCTCCACTGGCGATCTTCTCACCTACCTTTCAGACTCTTGGTCATCCTCCTATCGGAACTTTGGCGAAAGCTTTGTCATTGCACTTGACATCTCAAAGGCTTTCAATCGAGTCTGGCATAAATCTTTAATTTCCAAACGGCCCTCCTACGGTTTCTATCCTTCTATCTGTGGCTTCATCTCTAGCTTCCTTTCTGGTCATTCTATAGCTGCTGTTGTAGAACGGCCATCATTCCTCTCCTAGACCTATCAACAGTGGTGTTCCTCAGGGTTCTGTCCTATCACCTACTCTCTTCCTTTTATTCATCAATGACCTTCTAAGCTGTACATCTAACCCTATCCACTCATATGCTGATGATTCCACCCTTCACCTTTCCATTCGGTTCCTGCAACGTCCATCTCAGCAGTTACTTCAGCAAAAAAGGGATGAGGCTATGGCACACCTAATGTCTGATTTGGCTCATATCTCTGATTGGGGTAAAAATAATCTTGTTATTTTTAATGCATCAAAAACTCAGTTCTTACACTTATCAACCCAACAAAATCTTGCTCAGGATTACCCACTAATGTTTAATAATAAACGGTTATGTCCTGCATCATCCTTGAACATGCTAGGGGTTTCATTGTCTCGGGATTTGTCTTGGAAAGAACATATTACATCTCTTGTGAAATCTGCTTCCAAGAGATTGGGTGTGCTAAGCCGATTCCGAACTTTCTTTACCCCTGCACAGTTGTTGACCTTGTACACGGGTTTTATTCGTCCGTGTATGGAGTACAACTCTCATGTGGGGAGGCTCCCCACATGCAGCTCTTCTCAATAGAGTGGAGTCAAAGGCTTTTCGTCTCATTAACTCTCCTCCTCTTATTGATTCCCTTCAACCTTTGTCTCTTCGCCGCACTGTTGCATCTTTATCTCTCTTCTATCGCTACTTCAATGGTCACTGCTCCTTTGAACTGTCTGCTTGCATCCCTCCACCTCTACGACAGGCACGTAGTACCCGTCTAGCAACAAACTCTCATCCCTTTTCTGTCCAACTCTCTAATGCAAGAGTTAACCGTTACTCCCAGTCCTTCATTTATGCAACTGGTCAACTCTGGAACTGTCTTCCTCTGTCTGTATTTCCTACTTCCTATGATCTCCAGTCTTTCAAACGCAGTGTCTCCAGGCATCTCGAATTGAACGGATCTTGAATTTGGCTCTTTTTTGTACTGTTTTTGCTTTTTCTTGGAAGGAACAGTATGCAGGCCTGTGGCCTTTGGTTCCTTGTTCCTTGCATAAAAAAAAAAAAAAAAAGATGTTACACTGCTAGGTGCCATGAAAAGTAGGAGTAGACTGTAGCACCAGTTGAGTAAGGCAGTACTTCCAAGGTGGATGGAAAGCTGATGACAGGGAGAGTTGGAGCTCCCATTTCATCAGCCCTCAGGACTGCTTCCTGACCATCCCCCTTTGCTGAACTTTTTCAGTGTTTCAGTAACATGGAGACTAGGCCAGCATGCTCTCCAATAAAAGTTTCTCTAACTGTCAACACCTACATCCATACTACACATTACACTTCCTTTTCAAAATTAAGTGAAAATGGCGAAGAACAACCTAGCCTCGGAGACCCCAGGGGGGGAACCATAAATGCCCCAACCATCTGCCCCTCTCCCGGTGACGACCCTCGGAGCTGCCTGGAACCAATGAGTCACTCCTTCTTCATTTCTGCAACATTCGCAGCCTTTCCTCTAACTTTCACTTTGTTGAGCACCACCTCTCCTCCTCTAAACCTCACCTTCTCTTCCTCACTGAGACTCAGCTGTCTGAGGCAAATGACAGTAAACCCATTTCTGTATCGTCCTACTTTCTCTATCATCATTTCAAAGCCAAAAGTGGCTGCTGCGTATATGTAAGCAATGATCTATCTTGCTCTCATGTTCCTGAACTTGATTCTTCTGAATTTTCTACTCTCTGGCTTAGGCTGTCCTGTCATTCTCTGACTAAGTATATCTGTCTGTTTACTTATCTCCTAATTCTATCAAAAATTCTTTGACTATCTTACTCCTATGATGGAACACATTCTATTCACATCTCTTTTCTCTGATATCTCCATTCTAGGATATTTCAATGTTCACCACCACCTTTGGCTCTCCTCTCCTTTCACTGATCCACCTGGTGAACAGGCCTACATCTTTTCTATCCTCAATGACCTAGAGCAGCTTGTACGGCACCTTACCCATATCCCTGACCACCTTGGAGAGAGTTCCAACATACTTGACCTCTTCCTAACAACTAATCCTTTTGCTTACACTGTTAATCTTTTCTCTCCGTTGGGCTTCTCTGATCATAACCTTATTACCTTAACCTGTCCTATCGCTCCAGTACAACCTGTGAACCCTCCAAAGAAGCGTCGTCTGTGGCACTTTGAAACTGCAGATTGGAAGGCCCTCAGGCAGTACTAGTTTGATTTTCCTTGGAATGCTTATTGCTTCCATGGCTGGGAGCCATCTGAGTGTGCCTTGCGCATTAAGGATGTTATTCTCTCGGGCATGGAAGCATACATTCCTTTCTCATATCCTCTGACTCATGCAAGAAAGCCTTGGTTTAATCACGCTTGTTCTAATGTTATCCGCAACAAGGAGAGGGCCTATAAAAGGTACCGGAGCCAACTTACCCCTGAATCACATCTTTTTTATATTTCTGCCCGAAATCGTGCTAAGTCTGTTCTTCGCTCTGCTAAAAATAATTTCATCCGTGCTAAATGTCCTCAACTCTCCAACTCATATTCTTCTCGCTCCTTCTGGCACCTTGCTAAAAACCTTTCTAAGAACTTTACCTCATCATCCTTCCCTCCTCTTTTCTACTCTGATGGCTCTGTAGCTATTTCTTCTACTGATAAAGCAGATCTCTTCTCTCAACCAATTCCACCTTAGACGATTCCGGTGCTATTCCTCTATCACTTCCCCCCTCTGACTTCCTCATGGCTGACATTAAAATCTCTTCAGCTAATGTATTTTCTGCCATCACTGGCCTCAGTAATAACAAGGCATATACGTCTGATGAAGTCCCTCCTGTTGTCCTCAAAAACTGTGCTTCTGTGCTTACTTTGCCTTTGTCTATCAACTTCTACATTTCCTTCTTGCTGGAAGTTTGCTCTCATTCAGACAGTCCCATCGTCCAATTGCTTTAACATCCTGTGTCTCAAAAGTTTTTGAGTCAATTCTTAATAGAAAAATCTTAAAGCATCTTTCCTGTCACATCCTTCTTTCTGATCATCAGTATGGGTTCCGTCAGGGACGTTCCACTGGTGATCTTGTCACCTACCTTTAAGACTCCTGGTCCTCCACCTTTCGGGACTTTGGCAAAAGCTTTGCCACTGCACTTGACATATCTAAAGCTTTCGATCGAGTCTGGAATAAATCTTTAATTTCCAAACTGCCCTCCTATCTGCTCCTTCATCTCTAGCTTCCTTTCTGGTCGTTCTATAGCCACTGTTGTAGACGGCCATCGTTCTTCTCCTAGGCCTGTCAACAGTGGTGTTCCTCAGGGCTCTGTCCTATCACCAACTCTCTTTCTTTTATTCATCAATGACCTAAGGCTGTACATCTAACCCTGTCCACTCATATGCTGACGATTCCACTCTTCACCTTTCCATTCGGCTTCCGCAACATCCATCTCAGCAGTTACTTCAACAAACAAGGGATGAGGCTATGGCACACCTAATGTCTGACTTGGCTCGTATCTTTGATTGGGGTAAAAATAATCTTCATCAAAGACTCAGTTCTTACACTTATCATCCCGACAAAATCTTCCTCAGGATTACCCACTGATGTTTAATAATGTCCAGCTCAGTCCTGCATCATCCTTGAACATGCTTGGTGTTTCATTCTCTCGGGATTTATTTTGGCAAGAACATATTACTTCTCTTGTGAAATCTGCTTCCAAGAGATTAGGTGTGCTAAGCCGATTCCGAACTTTTTTTACCCCTGAAGGAAGGGTAGTGGTAAACAGTGAGGATATTAAAGATGCATGGAGAGAGCATTATAGCCGGTTGTTGAATGAGGAGTTTGATTGGGATAGGGAGGGTTTGGAGCCAGCTGATCCAGTGTTTGGCCCTTGGCCTTTGATTGACGCTGCTACTGTGAGTGAGGCAATAGGCAGGATGCGGCTGGGGAAGGCGGCAGGTGTGTCTGGGTTGACTGCTGAAATGTTGAAGGCCTCAGGAGATATTGGGGTGAGGTTAGTCACTGACCTGATAAATATGATTATATATGAGTATGTGGTCCCAGATGATTGGCTGAAGAGTGTAATTGTAAATGTGTACAAAGGGAAGGGTGATGCCCTGGAAAGGGGAAATTACAGAGGTATAAAGTTCTTAGATCAGATAATGAAAGTAATGGAGAGAGTTCTAGAAGGTATGATTAGAGAAAGAGTGAATATCAATGAGATGCAGTTTGGGTTTATGCCAGGCAGGGGGACCACTGATGGCATATTCATTGTTCGACAGCTTCAGGAAAAATATATTGGCAAGAAAAGGGAATTGTATTTTGTTTTTGTTGATTTGGAAAAGGCCTTTGACAGAGTCCCTAGAGAGGTGGTGAAGTGGGCAGTGAGAAAGCTGGGGTTGGAAGAGTGGCTGGTTAGGGTGGTTATGGCCATGTACGTGGGTGCTCGCACCCAGGTAAGAGTGAATGGAGTTTTGAGAGATGAGTTTTCCGTGAATGTTGGTGTGCATCAGGGGTCAGTTTTGAGTCCCTTGTTGTTTATCATGGTGCTTGAAGCCCTCTCATGTGACTTCAGAGATGGACTCCCATGGGAGATGTTGTATGCTGATGATTTGGTGTTGACTGCTGAGAATGAAGGGGAGGCTGAGGAAAGATTTAAGAAGTGGAGAGATGGTATGAGGTACAAGGGCTTAAGGGTAAATGCAGATAAAACAAAAGTGATGATATCTAGGGTTGGTGGCGGTATAATCAGAGGAGAGGGAGAGTGGCCATGTGCAGTTTGCCACATGGGTGTAGGAAGTAATTCCATCTTGTGCAGTGTTTGTGATAGATGGGTGCACAAGAGATGTAGTGGTATTAGAGGTAGACTGCGAGATAATGCTGATTTCATGTGTGCGGCGTGTCGGGGAGAGCAGGTGGAGATTGTTAGGCATGAGAGGGTTGAACTTGCAGGTGAGTGTCTTGAGTGTGTGGAGGAGTTTTGCTATCTGGGAGACAGGTTATGTACCGGAGGTGGGGCTGGAGTTAGCTCGGTTGCTAGAGTGAGAAGTGGTTGGAAGAAGTTCAGGGAGCTGTTGCCTCTCCTGACATTGAGAGGACTCTCCTTACGTGCTAAGGGGTCTTTGTATGCAGCATGTGTTAGGAGTGTGATGATGTATGATAGTGAGACCTGGGCAGTAAAGGAAGAGGATATTCACAGGTTTAAACGTACAGAAATGACAATGATTAGGTGGATGTGCAGTGCGTCCCTGCGTGCAAGGCCTGGGGGGGGCTGGGTTTACGATAGAAGAGTTGAGAGGTAGGATGGGACTGGAGTGTATTGGTGTTGTGATGAAGAGAGGTAGGCTGAGGTGGTTTGGACATGTGGAGAGGATGGGGGATGATAATTGGGTACAGAGGGTGAGAAGTGTTAATATTGGGGGAGGGGTTGGGAGGGGTAGACCGAGAAAGACATGGGACGAGGTCATTAAATGTGACTTAAGGGTTAAGGGACTGAATAGGGAGGCTGCCAGAGATCGAGCAGCGTGGAGAGCCGCCATTAGGTGACCAAGGCCGACACATGCAAGCATGTTGGAGCCTTCAAAAACGAAACGAAACGAAACAGTTCTTGACCCTGTACACGGGTTTTATTCACCCCTATATGCAGTACAACTCTCATGTGTGGGGAGGCTCCCCACATGCAGCTCTTCTCAATTGGGTGGAGTCAAAGGCTTTTCGTCTCATTAACTCTCCTCCTCTTACTGATTCCCTTCAACCTATGTCTCTTCGCCGCACTGTTGCATCTTTATCTCTCTTCTATCGCTACATCAATGGTCACTGTTCCTTAGAACTGTCTGTTTACATCCCTCCACCTCTATGACGGGCACGTAGTACCAGTCTAGCAACAAACTCTCATCCCTTTTCTGTCCATCTCTCTAATGCAAGAGTTAACCGTTACTCCCAGTCCTTCATTTATGCAACTGGTCAACTCTGGAACTGTCTTCCTCTGTCTGTATTCCCTACTTTCTATGATCTCCAGTCTTTCAAACGCAGTGTGTCCAGGCATCTCGAAATGAATTGATCTTGAATTTGGATCTCTTTCGTATTGTTCTTTGTTTTTTCTTGGAAGGAACAGTATGTGGGCCCATGGCCTTTTGTTCCTACTTCCTTGCATTTAAAAAAAAAAAAAATGATGGTAGTGAAGCATGTGTAAGGGTTAATGGGCATCTAAGTGAATGGTTCATGATCAATGTGGGCTTGCAACAAGGTTGTGTGATGTCCCCATGGTTGTTCAATATACAGTATATATGGATGGGATGATGATAAGTAAAAACACGAGTGATGGAGAGGGGGTTGGCATTGGTAATGAATGGTGATGGATGGAATATCTCAAATTTGCTGTATGCTGATGATGTAGTACTGACTGCAAATACTGGACAAGAACTTGGTAGGCTAGTGCAGACTTTTGCTGATGTCTGTGAGCATTGTGCCTTGAGAGTAAATGTAGAAAAGAGTAAAGTGATGGTTATTGAGAGAGAAGGTGACTCCCAGAGCGGTTACAGTGAATGGAGAGAGAGACCGGAATTGGTGAGAGAGTTCAAATACCTGGGGGCAGTGATAGAAAAGAGAGGAAAATGTGCAAAAGAAGTGGAAAGAAGAGTGACACAAAAGAGGAAAGTAGCTGGTGCAATGAAGGCCTTGATAAGAAACAGAGTTGCAGCTGCACGAGGCTTACATGAAGGAGTGTTAGTGCCAACTTTAACAAATGGATGTGAGACTATGGTGCGGCATGAAAATGAAAAGTCAAGAGTAAGAGCAGTGGAGATGAGACTAATCAGGAATGTATCTGGAGTACAGAGGGTGGATAGGATGCGAAATAATGTGATTCGTGAAAGATGTGGAGTGAGGAAGTCAGTGGACACCAGAATCAAAGAGAGTGTATTGAGATGGTATGGTCATGTGGAGAGAATGGATAACAACAGAGTGGTGAAAAAAGTATATCTGAGCGAATCTGAAGGAGGAAGGAGACAAGGTAGGCCAAGGAGAAGGTGGAGAGATAGGGTGGATGAGTGTGTGAGGAAGAGAGGTTTGGAGGTCAGTGAGGCTAGGGAACTGACAAGAAATCGAGCTGGCTGGATGAATGTTGTGAGGAGAAGGGATTTGGCACCCTTTTTAACGTGGCAGTGTCCGGATTGATTCTATCGGATACATTCATGTAAAGCTACAGAAAGTGGTGAATGTTTTTGGCATATCTGATAGAGCCAGGATTCCGGGGGCATGAACAATAAGTGAATGGAAGTGTGACCCATTGAATTAAGCAAATCGGGGCTGTCTGGACACTGCTACTCCTCACCCTGCCCTAAGGTGGGAAAGGAGGTCCGGATGATGATGATGATGAACTTTCATGCCTAGTAAATATAAGATCCAGTACTGTTGGTATATCAAGTCCTCTTTTTCTGGTGTTTTCCTTTCTATGTTGTGTTAGGAAATACTCCTGCACAAGATCCAGGAGCTTTTGGTCCCAACAGCTTTCCTGGCTTCTTACATTTAGACTATTCCAATTTATATTTGTATTGATATCTCCAGTTAATTTAATTCTTTCATATTCCTCCTCCATTCTATGTAGTAATGCTCTTAAACTCTGAATTGTACTTTCTGCAAGGTCTTTATATTTGCCTCATTCCCAAGTGTTTGATCTGGGTGGCATGGATAAATTTGCCACAATTACTTTCCCTTCAGATGTATCAATCACTACTGCAATCAGTTCTACTCATGAGGGTATATCTAGTTCTATTTCTTTGACCTGTAGATTTTTCTTTATTAATTTTTTAATTCCTCCTACTTTTTTTAAGTTCCTATCTCTTTTCCATAAGTTTAGGGTATCATTTGATATCCTTGGTGTTAATTTTGTTTCAGTTAGGCAAATAACTCTTTTCTTTGATATAATCTTTTCATCTCTAATAATTTAGACACCATTCCATCTACATTTGAGTACATCAATCATCTTGTTTACAAACTTGTCATAATTTGGGTCTATTACTTTCCTCCTTTTTATTCCCTCCAGGTTATGTACCACTTTTGTACCTGCAATCCAATTACTTTGTAAATAAATGTACTCTTCTCCCCCTCTGATCTTCCTTCATTCTTTGTTTTTGCCTCCTCCCTCTTCTCTTTTAGTAATTCCAGTTCCTCTTGAGTTAGGCATCTTTTAATCCATACATTTTTAAATTCCTCTTTTCCATAAGTTGTTTGGATTTTTTTGTGTCTCATCCACAATGTTTACACTCTGGAAGGTTACTTTTAAGGGCCTTGACTAATTTCTCTCATATTTCCCTAGCCTTTTGTGTTCCTCAATGTCTTTATTACAGATTTCCTCTGATACTTCCTTCAATATGCTCATTATATTTGCTATCTCCTTCTTGTCTCTCAAAATCTTGTTTTTTATTTCTTCCTCATCTATACCAGTGATTACTATATATTTGTTGATATCTGCTGATTCTTTGACCAATTTTGGGTTGGTGTGGATTATTTTTTTCACTTCCTTTTTAATGTCTTTTTCTTCGACTCTTGTTTCTAAGTCTTTCTTTACTTTCACCATTTCAGCATACATAGTCTCCACATCATCTTTGTAACTTTGCATCGCTTCATTCAACTGGGTTATCTTCTTTCCAATATCGCTGCTTTGGTCTATCAGACTGCTTGCTTGCCTAACTGTCGCTGTATCATTTCTGAACTCCTCCATGATACTCTCATGGTTGACAACTGTACTTGCCATTTCACTAATCTTCCTTTTAAGTGAACCCACCTCAACTGACAGCTCATCCATTGTTGCGTCTTTCTTGTTTACTTCCTTCACTAATTTTTTTATTTTCCTCCTTCTGCATGTGCAATTGCTTTTTCATTTTATCCATTTCAATCTGAAATGCTTTCTCTAATCTGTACACCCTCTCTACTAGTTTGTTGTACATTTCCATTTCAACCCGTTCCTGGTAGAAATCATCATCCTGTTTTCTACCTTTATCCCTTTTCTTAACTCCTTCCAAATTTGCTTGACTAAAGATGGTGGTTATCTTGTGGTACTAAGAGAAGAAAATTCTACTTACAAATATGCATTCCTTGGTACAGGCACCAGACTAAACAGCTGATGAGCTTGCTCTGTGCATTCCTACACTAATTTGCTGTATTCTGATATCTGGACAACCCTTTTCCCTAAACTTCTACTTTTATATTAGAACACCATTTAGTTTAACCTAGTACAGAGCTTGACTCATATAAAGATAATATTTAGGTATGGCCAGTTGTGGCCAAGGTGGCCAGTGTGGAGCAAGGTGATATGCTTGTTGTCTCTCTGATGCCTCAACTGTGTGTGTGTGTATTTACTGAGTTGTATTTACCTAGTTGTGATTTACGGGAAGCTATACTCCTACTGTCCTGTCTCCATAACTACTAACGTCCAGCTTGGTTTTGTAATCATGAATATCTTTGGTATTTATCACCTCTTTATCCAGGTTATTCATGCTTCAATAGTTCTGTAAGGGAAGCTGTATTTCTTGATGTCTCTCTTGCATTTAGTCCTTTTCAACTTTTTTCCATGACCCCACATTTCACTTTCGTCCCACAAAGACGGGTCCTCCCTCCCACAAACACAGGTCTTCCCTATCAAGCTTCTTCATTCCCTTGGTTACTCTGTACATATAAATCAGATCTCCCCTTATTCTTCTTTTTTCTAGGGTTGGGAGATTTGGTCTCAACAGTCGTTCCTCGTACGGTAATTCTACCAAGCCAGGTATCATCTGTGTTGCTGCTCTTTGCATTCTTTCAGTCCTTCTTATACAGTAATACCATGATATACGATACCCCCAAGATGTGATACCCCGGCTTAATGATGGGGGTAGAAATACCACCATACCCCGGCTAATGATAGCCAAACCTTGGTTTAACAATGGGTTTTGATTTTTTTTTACCGATATTGGTGAAATTTTAGACTAAAATTGTGTGTTCCGGTTGATTTATAAACAGTTTTTAGACTTAAATTAATGTGTTTTAGCCACAGGTGGAGTGAACATTGTCATTTTGGGGTACAGTTTAGTTTGATTTTTTCCAAACTTATATTTGACGATTTTCAGATTTTATTTGTTAGTTTTAGTGAGTTATTTACAGGTGTCAGGCTTGGGTTAGATTCTTTTACAGCTGTCAGGCCATTTAGAATGGCTTTAAACTTGTTTTTGGGCTCATTTGGGTGGATTTTGGACTTGGTTGGGGGGAAACCCAAGGCTGAAAAATGCATCCCATTACTTTACATGTTAAATCCACCCTGATATTCGATACCCCGCTTAATGATGCGTTTTTACCTAACCAACTGCACTGTTAAACCAGGGTATACCCGTATCCTTCTTTCTATGTGGTGACCATATGCATATTCCAGTCTTGGGCGAACTTTTTCATCATCTCTTTGTCCAAATAAGTAAATGCAATTCTTATGTTTCTCAAAAGGTTATATGTACCTCTGGTGATCCTGATGACATGATTTTCCAGTGACAGGTTGTCTGAAAACAGCACCCCTAAGTCTTTCTCTTCTTTAGTTTTACTGATCCATTCATTCCACATTCTGTATTTTCCTGTTTGTCTCTTCGTACTCTTTCCAAATTACATGACATTACACTTCTCATTAAACTGCATTTCCCACCTTTGACTCCAGTCAGTTATCAAGGTCTATTTGCAGCTGTTTACAGTCTTCCTCTTCTTTCACTTTCCTTAATACCTTAGCATCATCTGCAAACAGACTTATATATGTAACTGTCTATTCCTTCCACCATATCATTAACATAAACCAGGAACATGATGGTGCCAAAACTGACCCTTTAGGTACACTACTAATTACAGTACTTTACATCGTTCCGACTGCTGGTCCTTTACAACTGTTCTCATCTCCCTATCCTCCAAAAAATCTTTCATACACTTAACTAAAGATCCTTTTACACCTCCTATGCATTCAAGTATCAACAACAGTCTCCTGTGTGGTACCTTGTCAAATGCTTTCTTTAGGTCCAAAAAGACACAATCAATACATCCGTCCCTCTCCTGCATACCGTTTATCACTCTTCAAGTAAGCGCTCAGTAGGTTTGTTGCACATGACCTTCCTTTTATGAAGCTGAATTGACAATCTGTTATTGTATAAGTTCCTTCCAGAACTTGATCTATCGTTCTTTCACAGTGATCTCAAATTTTCACAACAACAATGGTTAGTGATCCCAGCCTAATTCAGTGGCTCTTCCTTGTTTTCTCCCTTGCATAAAGGGAACACATTTGCTCTTTTCCAATCCCGAGGGGCTTCACTTTTTGCTAGTGAGCTCATATTGATGTCATGTATCTTTCCTGCTAGTTCCTTTCTACACTCTTTTATTATCTAGTTGGACACTCCAACTGGTCCCGGTGCTTTCCTAAAATCTTGTATTTCCATTAATTTCATAATTTCTTGTATATCTACTTGTATTTTGCCCAGCATTAAGTCCTCAAGTCTATTGTTATTTACACTAAACTCACTCTCTCTTGTAAAAAAGTTTTGGAAACATTTGTTCATTCAGCCTGTGTGCATGGATCCTCGTATACAATTCCATCTACAGTAAACCCTTGATAAGCCGAACTTTTAGAAGCCGGAATCTTCAGTTAGCCGAACTCAGGCCGAGACCACATATGAAGTAGGCCGAAATGCAAAAGTAGGGGGAGAAATGGCGCCAAGCGGACTCGTGGCGCCAGTCTGCTGCTTGCTTTTGGAGACGGTAGTTGCGCCATTCTTACTGTCATTTAGTGCTGAACAGTGCTCTCCTTTTGCCTTCTGCCTTGCCATGGAAGGTTTATAGCTTAAAAGAAGTGATACTGGCACCTCTAGTCGTAAAGGAATGAAGCTAAAAAAAAAAAACGTTCGCGTGTGATTAAAGTTCAGTACTATTATTACTGAAAGTGTTACACTGCAGTCTATTGCAGTGATTACATTTAAGTTTAGTTCTTAATATAGAGTGAAATAAATACTGGGTACCGTTTAGAATTTACGTTAAAGTATGAACTAACCCACCTCCACCAACTCCGTCTCCAAAACAAAACAAACTGCCGAACTTCGAAGAATCTACTGCTTCTAACGAACGATGTTACATTGCAGTCTATTACAGTGATTACATTTAAGTTTAGTTCTTAATATAGAGTGAAATAAATACTGGGTACTGTTTAGAATTTACGTTACAGTATGAACTAAACCACCTCCACCACCTCTGTCCCCAAAACAAAACAAACTGCCAAAGAATCTACTGCCTCTAACGAAAGGTGTTACACTGCAGTCTATTATAGTGATTACATTTAAGTTTAGTTCTTAATATAGAGTGAAATAAATACTGAGTACTCTTTAGAATTTACGTTAAAGTATGAACTCACCCACCTCCACCACCTCTGTCTCCAAAACAAAACAAAAACTGCCGACGATCTTCTGCCTCTGACGAAAGGCAAATTATGTGCGCTGAATTCTTTCTTTTTTGTTTTTCTTTATTAATTTATGCACTGTATATGCTCCTTTACTTTAGTGTTAAGAAGACAAGTAATAAGTATTGTTATTGCAATTTTGGGGGGTGAAAATCCATCTCCAACACACGTTACCGACAGTCGGTACTGCCTCTGTAAATGATTTTCTACCAATTAACCACTTCAGTACTGTGACGTCTATTTCTACTTTATTTATGCTTCCTCCAGCCGATTTTATGGCACTCAGGACTGGACTCACATACTGAAGGGGCTAACGAAGGATGTACCAACCCCGTGCACTTCCACAGATCCAACCTACACTGACTAAAATTATCTTAGCAATTTTGGGGGGTGATAATTCGGTAATTTAGCAATTTTGGGGGGTGAAAATTCGGTAAACCGGAAAATTCGGTAATTCGAACCAGGGTAGAGCCCCATATAGTTCGGCTTATCAAGGGTTTACTGTACTTTCAATCTGTATATCCCTTCCTTGTTTTTTAAGTTTCCATTTACACATCTGTAGAAGAGCTCTGGTTCATCCTTGCTTCAGTTTACTACACCCATCTCATAATTTCTTTTTTCTTCTCCTCAATCCCTTACTTATTCATTCCTTTCCAGTTTATATTTCTCCCAAAAACTGTTTCCTCCCTTTCTTCTCCACCTCATCCATGCCTTTTCCCTCTTCCTTCTTGCTTCTTTGCATCTCTTGTTAAACCACTCCTTCTTGTTTCTCTCCTTGACTTTCACCTTTGGTACATATCTCTCAACTCCATCCTTGTATATCCATAAAAATTCATCCCACTTTCCTTGAGTACCTCTTGCCCTGTTGAAATTTCTCCAGTCAGTTTCTGTGACATATTTTCTTAGCTTATCGAAATCATCTATCTATCTATATATTGCCAGACGCCATAATCCCGTAAGGGATGGCCATTTGACTTTCAGTTATTTGTTTTACAGGGAGGGGCACTAACCCTCCACCAACCCACTTGCTGACACGTAGGGAGAACGTATGGTTTGGTGATATGGTTACCACCCAGCGTTGCAAATGGTTTATTTGGCTTGTCACTCAATGTAAAGCCACCTGTAAAGGAAAGAAAAGCAATAAGAAGTGACAGGAAAGATGGGAGAAATAGGAAGAGAGGAGGTGGGTTAGTGCCCCACCCCGTAAAAACAACTAACGTGTAGGAGGAGGCTGTAGCACGGGCCGAACAGGGTAGTACTCCCGAGGGGAATGGAATGCTGGTGATAGGGAGAGCTGGAGCTCCTTTCACTAGCTACCTAATCATCCTCCTTTGCTGACCTTTTCAGTGTGACAGTAACATGGAGAGTAGACCAGCATACTCTCCCAAACATTTCCTCTAACTATCATATGCACTACACCACAGGCACTTTACATATCACACAAGGTACCCCACTACGTTACAGGGGTTGACGCCAGCAAGGGCATGTGGCCAGAAAACTTTGCCCCCGCTACCTAGTGGCGGACTTTCGGGGGGAGGCTTGACAGGGGTTCCGCCGGCATAGATCAAGGGTCCGGGGCGAGATGGGGCTCGAACCTGTGCTAGAGGGTACAGGGCATTGCGGTTCCCAGGCTGCCGCTTCCGCTCAATAGAGAGGGGCCCGAACCTGGGAGTAGCGCCCCAGGAGGCTGCCCTATCAGTGGGTGTATAATGGCGGGGCAGTTGCAGTGCCAAGGCGCGCTTGGAGGGTGTCCCTGCAGGTGTCCTGGTAGGGTGCCCCTAGGCCACTACCACAGCCACTAGTAAGCTGGTGGGCTAGGGGTCCCGGATCCATTGCCTGGACCTAGGACTGTGCAATGGGCTGGGCCTTTGGAATGTTTACCCCCCTTTATCTTACCGACTATGACCAAGTACAAATACATACATCAAAGCAAGCCTGAGGACAGCAAATCACCCAGGGGGTTTAGGGTGGGCTCGTAGAATGTGGGAAGTTTGAGGGGAAGAGCAGGGGAAGTTGTCGAGGCATTTAGTAGGAGGTGGGTGGATGTGGCTTGTTTGCAGGAAGTCCGGTACAGAGGTGGATCAGCCAGAAAGATTGCTGGGAAGGATTGCTACTATAAGCTGTTTTGGCAGGGGGGAACTGACGGATATGGGGGTGTGGGTGTGTTGGTTGCGGAGAAATGGGTGGAGTATGTTATGAATGTCATGAGAGTAAGTGATAGGATAATAGTAGTGAAAATTTTGATCGGACGGGTGATGATTTCAGTTATATCAGCATATGCTCCACAGGTGGGATTGGATGACGCAGAGAAGGATAGATTTTGGGATGATTTAATAGGTGTAGTGGGTGGTATGGGTGATGATGAGGTAGTGGTTCTGGGAGGGGATTTAAATGGTCATGTTGGTGAAGCAGCTCAAGGTTATGAAGGAGTCCATGGAGGATGTGCATATGGTGTGAGGAATGCGGAAGGGGAAAGAATACTCAAGTTTGGGGAGGCTATGGACATGATTGTGTGCAACATACATTTTAGAAAAAGAGTGAGTAGATTGATTACGTACGAGTCCAGGGGAAATAGTAGTCAGATAGATTATTTTCTGGTCAGGAGGGTTGATAGGAGATTAGTGAGGGATGTTAAAGTTGTAGGAAGCAAGGAGTGTGTGCAGCAGCACAAACTGTTGATTTGTGACATGGTGCTTAAGGAACGAATGATGAGAAGGAGGACATATGTACCTAGGAGGAAAATATGGAAGCTGGGAAACCAATCAGTAAGGGATGCCTTTTATAGTGAGATGAGGAGAGTGGTGGCTGAACAGGAAGCCGTAGATAGAGACGTTAATGTACAGTATAGAGCCCTTAAGAACAACCTCTTGAGAGTTACCGATGCAATATGCGGTTGGACAAGAGGCCCACCAAGACATAAAGTAACTTGGTGGTGGGATGAGGGTGTAGAAGCTGCAGTTAAGGAGAAAAGAAGGCTTTTTCGGGAATGGAAGAAGGGTGGTAACAGGGAGGAGTACTTGGCTGCCTAGCACAGGGCTAGAAGAGAGGTATACAGGGCAAAGTCTGAGTCACAGAGACTTTTACTTGATAATCTAAATCATGAAGGAAGGAAAAATATGGATTTTAGGGTGGCAAATCAGGTGAAGAGAGATAATCGGGACATTGTAGGCGAGCAGTGTGTGAAGAATGATGAAGGAAGGGTAGTGGTGAACAGTGAGGATATTAAAGATGCATGGAGAGAGCATTATAGCCGGTTGTTGAATGAGGAGTTTGATTGGGATAGGGAAGGTTTGGAGCCAGCTGATCCAGTGTTTGGGCCTTGGCCTTTGATTGACGCTGCTACTGTGAATGAGGCAATAGGCAGGATGTGGGTGGGGAAGGCGGCAGGTGTGTCTGGGTTGACTGCTGAAATGTTGAAGGCCTCAGGAGATATTGGGGTGAGGTTAGTCAATGACCTGATAAATATGATTATATATATGAGTGTGTGGTCCCAGATGATGGGCTGAAGAGTGTAATTGTAAATGTATACAAAGGGAAGGGTGATGCCCTGGAAAGGGGAAATTACAGAGGTATAAAGCTCTTAGATCAGATAATGAAAGTAATGGAGAGAGTTCTAGAAGGTATGATTAGAGAAAGAGTGAATATCAATGAGATGCAGTTTGGGTTTATGCCAGGCAGGGGGACCACTGATGCCATATTCATTGTTCGACAGCTTCAGGAAAAATATATTGGCAAGAAAAGGGAATTGTATTTTGTTTTTGTTGATTTGGAAAAGGCCTTTGACAGAGTCCCTAGAGAGGTGGTGAAGTGGGCAATGAGAAAGCTGGGGTTGGAAGAGTGGCTGGTTAGGGTGGTTATGGCCATGTACGTGGGTGCTCGCACCCAGGTAAGAGTGAATGGAGTTTTGAGTGATGAGTTTCCCGTGAATGTTGGTGTGCATCAGGGGTCAGTTTTGAGTCCCTTGTTGTTTATCATGGTGCTTGAAGCCCTCTCACGTGACTTCAGAGATGGACTCCCATGGGAGATGTTGTATGCTGATGATTTGGTGTTGATTGCTGAGAATGAAGGGGAGGCTGAGGAAAGATTTAAGAAGTGGAGAGATGGTATGGGGTACAAGGGCTTAAGGGTAAATGCAGATAAAACAAAAGTGATGATATCCAGGGTTGGTGGCGGCACAATCAGAGGAGAGGGAGAGTGGCCATGTGCAGTTTGCCACAAGGGTGTGGGAAGTAATTCCATCTTGTGCAGTGTTTGTGATAGATGGGTGCACAAGAGATGTAGTGGTATTAGAGGTAGACTGCGAGATAATGCTGATTTCATGTGTGCGGTGTGTCGGGGAGAGCAGGTGAAGATTGTTAGGCGTGAGAGGGTTGAACTTGCAGGTGAGTCTCTTGAGTGTGTGGAGGAGTTTTGTTATCTGGGAGACATGTTATGTGCTGGAGGTAGGGCTGGAGTTAGCTCAGTTGCTAGAGTGAGAAGTGGTTGGAAGAGGTTCAGGGAGCTGTTGCCTCTCCTGACATTGAGAGGACTCTCCTTACGTGCTAAGGGATCTTTGTATGCAGCATGTGTTAGGGGTGTGATGCTGTATGGTAGTGAGACCTGGGCAGTAAAGGAAGACGATATTTGCAGGTTTAAACGTACAGAAATGACAATGATTAGGTGGATGTGCAGTGCGTCACTGCGTGCAAGGCCTGGGGGGGCTGGGTATACGATAGAAGAGTTGAGAGGGAGGATGGGACTGAAGTGTATTGGTGTTGTGATGAGGAGAGGTAGGCTGAGGTGGTTTGGACATGTGGAGAGGATGGGGGATGATAATTGGGTGCAGAGGGTGAGAAGTGTTAATATTGGGGGAGGGGTTGGGAGGGGTAGACCGAGAAAGACATGGGACGAGGTCATTAAATGTGACTTAAGGGTTAAGGGACTGAATAGGGAGGCTGCCAGAGATCGAGCAGAGTGGAGAGCCGCCATTAGGTGACCAAGGCCGACACATGGAAGCATGTTGGAGCCTTCAAAAACGAAAACGAAAAAACGAAGGGCAGGCACAGAGAAAGAATGATAAAGGCTAAGGAAAAGTAGGCAGCACTACATCAAGTGAGTGGATGATGGCCGCCACCACCTACCATGATTGTATCATCCATTTCTATATGATTCTGATCTTGCAACATCTCTTTCATCTTTTATTGTACAGTGCTTCCTCCAATTTTGCGAGAATATGGTCGACAAAAACTCTCGCAAAATCAAAATTCGCAAAATTCGAACAATTAAATGTATGAAATAAAGGGAAATTGGTCGACATCACCCCAAGGTAAGCACTTTTTCCCACTCTTCTCTCGCCTCTACCTCTTAATTTTACGATGATAAATGAAACAAACACGAACTGATGTACTGTACAGTGATATTAATGAGAAAACATCATAGGTAAGAAACATTTAAAA
Source organism: Birgus latro (assembly GCA_018397915.1). Taxonomy (NCBI): domain Eukaryota; kingdom Metazoa; phylum Arthropoda; class Malacostraca; order Decapoda; family Coenobitidae; genus Birgus; species Birgus latro. Next base: position 40,173 of record JAGKTI010003150.1, on the reverse strand, counting down.
AAACAGATGCATTTACACTGATGTGAAGATTGGCCTGGTGTATGGGACTGGTGGCAGGGTGAGGCTTGGCTACTGTCGTCCCGCGGGGCCTAAGTCATCACTATCACTGTTGGCAGATATTTCCACATCTTGCTGTGTTATTTCTGCCTCTCTCATTAATCCCTCAAAGTCAGAATCGTCACTGGGGTCATCAGAATTAAAAAGGTTAGGGATGCTAGGATCACTGGCTGCTTGGGGAGGGGTGGCAGGACGGCTGCTCGATGGGGCAGGATCTCTTGGGTTTCTCATTAATTTTGTGATTAGAGACTGCTTCCACTTGTTAACCCCATCTCTGTGTAGGTCAGCATAAAAACGAAGGGCCCTGTCAACACTGTGGCATGCTTGCTGAGCCCTAAATTGTCACATTCGTTGTTCACGATGGTTTTTTTCAACTGGTCAATGACGGCGAGAATATTGGCCAGGTTATGCATCGTTAATTCTCGGCCGCTTCGCTTTTATGCTGACCTCCACAGAGATGGGGTTAACAAGAGGAAGCAGTCTCTAATCACAAAATTCAAGAGAACCCCAAGAGACCCTGCCCCATCGACCAGCCGTCCTGCCACCCCTCCCCAAGCAGCCAGCGATCCTAGCATCCCTAACCTTTTTCATTCTGATGACCCCAGTGACAATTATGACTTCGTGGGATTCACGAGAGAGGCAGAAAAAACACAGCAAGATGTGGAAATATCTGCCGACAGTGATAGTGATGACGTAGGCCCTGCGGGGCCACAGTAGCCAAGCCTTGCCCCGCCACCAGTCCCGTAAACCACACCAGTCTTCACATCAGTGTAAATGCATTTTTTTTTTAAATGTTTCTTACCTATGATGTTTTCTTATTAATATTACTGTACAGTTCGTCAGTTCATGTTTGTTTCATTTATCATCGTAAAATTAAGAGGTAGAGTCGAGAGAAAGAGTGGGATAAAATGCTTACCTTGGGGTGAAGCCGACCAATTTGCAGTCAGCACTGTCTCACTCGCCACTGAACCTGATGTGTTTAAACCCCTTCCTTTTGAGGAACTGGCATAGCCACCCATTCGATGCCTTGAAAGGTTTTGTTGGAGAATTAATGGCTTTTTTAAGGCACGTGTGATAGAATATCTTTGCCTGCTCCCATATATGGCACCCATCTAATGCAACCCCTTCCTTTTCCTTTCTTTGAATGTAGTGAGCAAGATATCTTTCCATATTTATTAGCACTTCTTTGTTGTCCACCAGCATTCTGCCATCAAATTGAGCACCTCCATAGTTATTTGCTGCTTGCTTGATTTGTTCACTGCTCTTTAAAATAATTCTCACTGTCGATTCACCAACACCAAACTCCTGACCAATGGCAGAATTACCTTCACCTGCTTTTTTCCTTTCAATCATTTTCAGTTTGGTCTCCAAAAGCATTTTCTTGTTCTTCTTACCTGTTGGCGCCATAATAACACTCGTGCAAGGTTAGACTGCTGGGGTATTGCGAGGAGCACCATGAAATTGTGAGGGTCAGTGACCTTGGTTGGAAACAGGTGCAAACAAATGTAGCGGGGCGACAGACCACTGAACTAGGAGGCTCGGTACGCCCAGTGAACCATGACGTCATTACTCGGGGTGGCAAAGTAGTGCGGGAAGACGACTCTCCCACCACTCGACCTCGCAAAGTGTGTGATCAGTCGCAAAGTTCATAAATGTTAAAAAATACATGACATTTGGAACTACCTCGCAAAATTGGTGAATCGCAAAGTTAAAGTTCGCAAAGTTGAAGGACGTACTGTATACTCGATGAGAATGTGGCCACTTTTTCCTAATGGGCAACTGCATAACAGCACATTAATAACATTCATTTTTTTTGTCAGTAGTAGATCCAGTCGGGAGGGTTCTTCATTTCCTCTGACTCTCGTATTCTCTCTAATCCACTGTGCAATGATGTTACTCATTACCATATTTAACATTTGGCTTCCCCATGACTCCTCTCCACTTTCTGTGTACCAATCTTCCCAGCAAACTTCCTTACAGTTAAAATTTCCCATCGCTACTTCTGCTTATTTATCCTTCATTGGTGTAACTAAGCATTTTTTCTTAGTCTCCCTTGGTCCATGCTTTTGTGTTCTACCTTACCTAATTGTTCTTACCTAATTATATTTTACAGGAATGAGTCAAGCTCATACTGTCCTGTGTATTAAACCATTTTTTATCATACATATCCTTAAATTTATGAATGTAGTTTTGGCACACACTACTTCATTCAATAGTGCATTCCACTGATCAATTAACCTATTTGGGAAACTGAATTTCCTTACATGTTTGTCACCTCTCTTTTTATGCAGTTTTTTGCAATGTCCACTTGCTGATACCTCTCCATAGGTTATATACTCAATGATGCCTATTTTCTCTTTTCCTGAGATGCATTTATATGGTGCAATCATGTCTCCTCTTTACCTTTTCTCTTGTAATAATGGTAGGTTTAGTTATTCTAGTCTTTCTTCGTAGCTTAGATCCTTTAAGCTTGGTACCCATCTTGTAGCAGCCTCTGTACTTTTCAATCTTATCTGTGTTTATTGAGATGAGGATTCCAGACCATAGATGCATACTGCAGGGTTGGTCTAATGAATGATGTTATTATCCTTTTCATAATGTCTTCATTTATATATGTGAATGCTGTTCAGTGTGTGCATGTTTCGTACCTTCTCATTTATGTGGTCAGCTGGACAGAGTCTGTTACTGCTAATCACTCCTAGGTCCTTCTTTACCAATACAGTACGTCATTCAACTTTGCAAATTTTAACTTTGCGATTCACCAAATTTGCGAGGTAGTTCTGAAAGTCATGTATTTTTTAACATTTATGAACTTTGTGAGCGATCACACACTTTGCGGGGTGGAGTGTGGGAGAGTCGTCTTCCCGCACTACTTTGCCATGCCAAGTAGTGTTGGTGAATCGACAGTGAGAATAATTTTAAAGAACAGTGAACAAATCAAGCAAGCAGCGAAGAACTATGGAGGCACTCAATTTGATGGTAGAATGCTGGTGGTCAACAAAGAAGTGCTAATAAAAATGGAACAATATCTTGCTCACTACATTCAAAGAAAGGAAAAGGAAGGGGTTGCATTAGATGGGCGCCATATAAGGGAGCAGGCAAAGATATTCTAACGTGCCTTAAAAAAGCCAATAATCCTCCAACAAAACCTTTCAAGGCATCAAGTGGGTGGCTATGCCAGTTCCTCAAAAGGAAGGGGTTTAAACACATCAGGTTCAGTGGCGAGTGAGGCAGTGCTGACTACAAATTGGTCGACTTCACCCCAAGGTAAGCACTTTTTCCCACTTTTTCTCTCGACTCTACCTCTCAATTTTACGATAATAAATGAAACAAACATGAACTGATGTACTGTACAGTAATATTAATAAGAAAACATCATAGGTAAGAAACATTAAAAAAAAAAAATGCATTTACACTGATGTGCAGACTGGCGTGGTGTATGGGACTGGTGACGGGGCGAGGCTTGGCTACTGTGGCCCTGCGGGGCCTATGTCATCACTATCACTGTTGGCAGATATTTCCACATTTTACTGTGTTTTTTCTGCCTCTCTCATGAATTCCTCGGTCAGAATCGTCACTGGGGTCATCAGAATGAAAAATGTTAGGGATGCTTGGATCCCTGGCTGCTTGGGGAGGGATGGCAGGACAGCTTGTCGATGGGGCAGGGTCTCTTGGGGTTCTCTTGAATTTTGTGACTAAAGACTGCTTCCTCTTGTTAACCCCATCTCTGTGGAGGTCAGCATAAAAGCGAAGCGGCCGAGAATTAACGATGCATAACCTGGCCAATATTCTCGCCATCCTTGACCAGCTGAAAAAAACCTTCATGAACAACGAATGTGACCAATTTAGGGCTCAGGAAGCATGCCAGGACCCTAGCATCCCTAACCTTTTTCATTCTGATGACCCCAGTGATGAGTCTGCCTTTGAGGGATTCATGAGAGAGGCAGAAAAAACACAGCAAGATGTGGAAATATCTGCCGACAGTGATAGTGATGACTTAAGCCCCACAGGGCCACAGTAGCCAAGCCTTGCCTCGCCACTAGTCCCGTACACCATGTCAATCTTCACATCAGTGTAAATGCATTTTTTTTTTTTATGTTTCTTACCTATGATGTTTTCTCATTAATATTACCGTACAGTACATCAGTTCGTGTTTGTTTCATTTAGCATCGTAAAATTAAGAGGCAGAGTCCAGAGAAAGAGTGGGAAAAAGTGCTTACCTTGGGGTGATGTCGACCAATTTGCCTTTATTTCATATATTTGTTTGAATTTTGCGAATTTTGATTTTGCAAGGGTTTTTGTCGACCATATTCTCGCAAAATTGGAGGAAGGACTGTATATGTAGGGTGAACTTCCTAGCTTATAATCCCAATCTGGTCTTTGCTCACTTTTACCAAACTTAATTACATGGCATTTGTCCACACTGAATTCCATTTACCATCTATCCCTGCATTCATGAAGCTTATTTAATTCTTCTTGTAGCTCTCTGCAAGTGTCTATGTTTGTAATTCTCCTTTGTGTTTTTGCATCATCAACAAACGCATTTAGATAGCTTCCATTTCCAATGTTACTGATATCATTTTTATATACAGTAATCTCTCTAGTATCCAGACGTCCACTATCTGGATACATCACTATTTGGACATCATGGGCTGATAACCGAAACCCCAAAATGGAAAAAAAAAAAAAAAAAAAAAAAAAATCCGACTTTTTCCAACTGTGTCAGTTTGAATTTCCCGCACGCGCCGACTAGCTCCCTTCCCGCCCAATCTCCTTCCTACTAGTTCTGTCTCAACTCCCGTGAACAGTGGACGGCTGACAACTCTCGTGAACAGTGGACGGCTGTCAACTCTCGTGAACAGTGGAAGGCTGTCAGATCGTTTGTAGTATTTTCGTTCTTGTTTAAATAATCAAAAGTCACAGTGCTAAGGATTAAGTGTAGTTAAACGCTGGATTACTGAACATGCTTCAAGAGCAATTATGACCATTGTAAAAACGTTAGAGGTGGGGGTAGACAAGGAGTAAACAACAATCATGGACTGTAAGTAAACATTGTCAACTGCTAGATATTTTCCATAATCACTTATATGGTAGGATACTCATTGACAGAGTTAGGGAAATTACTGAGGAATTAGTTGGAGAAGAACAAGGAGGTTTTAGGAAGGGAAGAGGTTGTGTAGACCAGATATTCATTCTTAGATCCTTAGTGGAAAAATTTCAAGAGAAAGGCAAGAAGTTGTATGCAGCCTTCATGGATCTGGAGAAAGCATATGACAGGGTGGATAGACAAGGTTTGTGGAAGGTATTAAGAATATATGGAGTGGATGGGAAGTTGTTGAAGGCAGTGAAGAGTATGTATGAGGGTGCTAAGGCTGCAGTGCGTGTGGATGGCAAACTGAGTGAATCTTTCCATTTGAAGGTTGGATTGAAACAAGGATGTGTTATGTCTCCATGGTTGTTCAATCTGTATATGGATGGGGTTATAAAAGAGATACAAGGTCGGGCAGTGGATGTTGGAGTGGCCCTAGTGAGAGAGGGCAGTGTTTGGAAACTCCCTGTACTGTTGTTTGCGGATGATACTGTGTTGTTGAGTGAAGACGAAGGGGAGCTGCAAGGCTTGGTAGACGAGTTTGGGAGAGTGTGTAAGAAACGGAATCTAAAGGTGAATGTGGGGAAGAGTAAAGTGATGGTCTTCGAGAGAAGTGAAGCCAGTGAGTGTACAGTGAGATTGGATGGGAAGGATATGGAGAATGTGAGTGAATTTAAGTACTTGGGCAGTGTGATGAGTAAGGATGGTAGTCTGGAGGGTGAAGTGCTCGAAAGGGTACAGCAGGGAAGGAAGGTTGCTGGTTCATTGAATGCAGTGATACGAAACAGGGAGGTGAGCATGGAAGTGAAAAAGTTGTTACATGACAGTATTGTGATACCAACTCTGACATATGGAAGTGTTGAAAGGACAGAAGTCAAGAGTGAGAGCAGTGGAAATGAGTTATTTGAGAGGAGCATGTGGAGTCACATGGAGAGACAGACTAACAAATGAGGAAGTAAAGGAGCATTGTGGTGTGGTTGAGGATGTGATGGGAAGCGTTAGGAGAAACATGTTAAGGTGGTTTGGGCATGTGGAGAGGATGGAGAGTGAAAGATTGATGAGGAGAGTGTATATGATTGAGGTGGAGGGGGCGAGAGGGAGGGGGAGGCCGAGGATGAGATGGAGGGATGGAGTGGAGAGGTATATGAGAGAGGGGGGTGTGAGCTGGGAGCGTGGTAGTGAAATGGCAGGGGACAGAGTGACATGGAGGCGATTTGTTTGTGGCCACCCCGTTCGGGATTGAGGCGTCTGGCAATAGATAGATAGATAGATAGATTTCTAAATCCTCATTCTCTGGTTACATTTTATTTACTTCATGCTTTGTGTCTCATATTTGAGTGCACAGACTGTGAAAGAGGTGATTTTCTCAGTGATTACCATGTCTCTTACATACGTTCACTATCTAGTCAACTGGTGAACATTTTTGCCCCACACACCTCTAAATCATACTTTTTCTGGTTACATTTTATTTATTTCATGCTTTGTGTCCCATATTTGAATGCATAGGCTGTGAAAAGGTGATTTTCTCAGTAATAATCATGTCTCTTCCTTACGTTCATTATGTAGTCAGCTGGCGAACACCCCTGCCTTACTCACCTCAAATTCATCATTTTGGGGTTAAAATTCTATTAATTCATGCTTTGTGCCAATTATTTATGTGAATGGGGTCTTAATTAAGTGCTATGCATGTCCGGTAGGGAGGTAGGTAGGTGGTTTTCTAATTTAGGTTCGGTTACGTTAGGGTCAAGAATGACCGGTGCTGTTGGTGAGCAGTGAACACCTTTGCCATACCTAACTCTTTTTCTGGTAACAATTTATTTATTTGATGCTTTGTATCTCATATTTTAGTGCATAAGATGTGAGAAATTATGATTTTCATGGTGATAGCCACGTCCAATACTTATTTACACTAAGCTGCCAACTCATGAACATCTATGCCTTACTTACCTCAAAATCATCATTTTGGAGTTAAAATTCAATGAATTCATGCTTTGTGTTCAATATTTAATGCACATTGTGTGAGGAAGGGTGATTTTCATAGTGATTTCCATGTCTGATGCTTACACTTGCTGGCAAGTTGTGAGCACCTATGCCTTACTCACCTCTAAATCATCATTTTTTGGTTAAAATTCAGTTAATTCATGCTTTGTGTGCATTATTTATGTGAAAGGGGACTTAAATAAGTGTTATGCATGACTGGTAGGGAGATAGGTAAGTGGTTTTCTGATTTAGGTTAGGTTAGGTTAGGGTCATGAATGACCAGTGCTGGAGCTTCAGGGCCACTATCCGGACAAGACCACTGTCCAGACATGCCTTTGGCTCTATTACATCGGATAGTGGAGGGATTACTACTAAAAACATAATTGGTGCCAACACCCTCGATGATGAGTAATTACCCCTTAGTCTATCTATCTATCTATCTATTGCCAGACGCCTTAATCCCGAACGGGGTGGCCACAAACAAATCGCCTCCATGTCACTCTGTCCCCTGCCATTTCACTACCACGCTCCCAACTCACACACCCCTCTCTCATATACCTCTCCACTCCATCCCTCCATCTCATCCTCGGCCTCCCCCTCCCTCTCGCCCCCTCCACCTCATTCACATACACTCTCCTCGTCAGTCTTTCACTCTCCATCCTCTCCACATGCCCAAACCGCCTTAACGTGTTTCTTCTAACGCTTCCCATCACGTCCTCAACCACACCACAATGCTCCTTCACTTCCTTATTTGTTAGTCTGTCTCTCCATGTGACTCCACATGCTCCTCTCAAATAACTCATTTCCACTGCTCTCACTCTTGACTTCTGTCCTTCCAACAGGGTCCAAGCTTCACTTCCATATGTCAGAGTTGGTATCACAATACTGTCATGTAACAACTTTTTCACTTCCATGCTCACCTCCCTGTTTCTTATCACTGCTTTCAACGAACCAGCAACCTTCCTTCCCTGCTG
>JAGKTI010003150.1:0-20510 GCA_018397915.1 Birgus latro | reverse complement strand
CACACACACACACACACACACACACACACACACACACACACACACACACACACCGCTCGCTGGCGCAGTGGTAGCGTTCTCGCTTGCCATCTGGTAGACGGGAGTTCGCGCCTCGCTCAGGGTGCGAAAAGTTTCACTGACGAAGTGGGTGGTTACTGTCCCCCTTGAGCAAGGGGATGGGTGTGTGCGTGTGTGAAGGTCACAGCCTTGCCCATAGATCGGACTATATGAGCTCTCAGCTCCCTTCCGGGAGGGTAAAAGCTGACGATCACTACCATCAAGTGATCCTGACCGACCCGGTGAGTTACACACACACACACACACACACACACACACACACACACACACACAAAACATATCGTCCTGCCTCATTCGCCGGAAGGGGCGAGGAGAGGATGAGGTGGTGAGCATTAAAGTCTCCCCCAATGACTGGGGGCACAGCAGCAGCGTGATTTAAAAGCTCCCCAACGTCTAGGGTCCCACCGTGGCTTTTATAGATATTATATAGAGTTAAGGAAGTCGTGGCAAGCTGCAGGGTTACAGCTTGAACTTCAACACCCTCTCCGCAGTGAATAGGAGGGTTGCACTCTGTGCAGGGGATGTAGTCCTTCACAAGGATGGCACAACCCCGTGTAGTGCCCCGGACCCTAGGTAGAAAGAATCCGTTGTAGCCTTGGAGTCTAAAAGGGGAGCCGTGAGGAAGGAGCATCTCCTGCAAAAGGAATACATGGATATTCTCCACGTCAGCCACTTCCTGGAGGTGAGGGAGCTTACTCCACGCCCCCAAACAGTTCCACTGCAATACACGGAGGTAGGCAGGAGTGGTTAGAGTGGGGAAAGGTGAGCAGTCCCGTGCAGGAGACCTGGAGCATCGCACTCTGCCTCCACCATTGCCGAAGCTAGGGGAAGCCTTGGTGAGGTGGGAACTGGTCCTTGAGGGTGTGCAGGCTGGCACCAGGGGGCAGGAGCTCTGCATTTTTCCTGTCACTGCTGAGGCTTGGGCTGACCCTGGGGAGGCGGTGACCTGGGCTCGGAGGCGACGCTGAGGAAGTGGAGCAGAAGGCACCTTGGCCCTGGCTGGAACCTCGGCCCTGGCTGGCACCTTGGCCCTGGCTGGCTCCTTAGCCCTGGCTGGTTCCTTGGCCCTGGCTGGCACCTTGACCTTCACTAATTTGACTGGAGATACAGGATGAGCAGCAGAGGGAGAGGGGGAAGGCCGCTTTTTCGCTTCCACCATCTCTGCTAAAGTCTTGTCGACTGTATCCAGAAGGGGCGTTGAGTCTATTCTCTTGCCATGGAGCTTCCCAGTAGCTGAGCCAAGCACAGGGCTATCTCCCTTCCAAAAGCCTGCAGTTCGTCCTCGGTGAAGAGAACCTGAGGAGAGCCTGCTGTGGAGGGTGAAGGTGAAGCAGGTAGGTTGGTCGGTGGCAGGGTCATGGCTGGTGCAGGATGATGGACCTCCACTGTCACTGACTGATGAGTGAGGGCCGATGGGAGAGGCGGAAAAGCACTCTCGTCTAGAGCCGGAGGGGGAGGAGCTGCTGCACTGCACTGCTGACCCCAGACAAAGGTCCCTGGTGGTGCAGGCATAGTACTGGTTGCTTGCTGCTGCCGAACCCAGGCCACCTGTCATTCTTGACCCCGCAGGACATGTGCGGCTCTGATTGGGCAGCTTGGGTGCCAAGCATGGTGAGGGCCGGCGCAGTTGGGACAACGGGAGGTGATTACTTCCTTGGCCTTGAACTTGGTCAGGCAATGGTCTGTCTTGTGTGGTCCGCTGCACATTCCGCAAACTACAGGCCTGCGGCATGTGGCTCGGTGGTGTCCATACTGCTGACCCGGTAGCAGCGGAGTGGTTCGGGAGTGTAGGGACGGAGGAAGTAGGTGCCCCAGTTCCCTAGGTCGATGGAAGACAGCAGAGGACCCCGGAGGGTGACAAGTACCTGGCGTGTCTCCTCCCTGGTGCGCTGCCTCTGACAACGGGTAGCCTCTTCTTCTACCTGAGGGTGGCGCAAAAGAAGGTCGATTGGCATCCTCAGGGGATACCCCATGACAATTGCCCTGGTCGACCGTAGCCCTGGACTGAGCTTGACAAGTTTGATGGGGGAGGCCTCGTCCACTGCCGCCGTTCGTGGAGATCGTATGATGCTTCGTCCTTGGGTACTAAAACTGAGCTCCCATCCTTCCCAATGACATTGGAAGTCCTGAGTCCTGGCAGGTGATGTTCGAGGGCTGCTACTGCATCGTAACTGGTCGTGTGAAAAGGAAGGCCAAGAGGCACGTGAAAGGCTGGAAATTGTGAGCAGGCAGGAGGGGGCACAGCCACTGTCACTGAAGGGCGAGCAGCCATAGGAGTCCTGTGAGGAGTCCCTGAGCATCGTGCCGGGGTGGGACCGTTTCCCTGTCTGCGATCCCGGGACCTCTTAGTGGCAAATAGCGTGAAGCCCTCAGCATCAACACAGTCAGGAGCAGCAGCGGAAGAGCCTACAGGAGTGTCAGGGGCATCGCTTTCCACGGCCATCCGTTCATGGATGCGAGCAGCCTTGGTAGGCCGTGGTGTGGTAGAAGGATCGCAAACGTCAGGCTAAGACAGAATGGTGGAAGCATCAGCTGAGGAAATCGGCAGAGAGGGGTGTACATCCTCAGTAACTGAGGAGTGAGAGCTAGAGGTGGAAGAGCGACGCTCCCTCTTACTCCCCATAGCACAGGCAGGCCTAGCAGAACCTTGCCTCTGAGGCACAGGTTGCGGGATGTTGAAGGGCCTCGAAGGAGGCACATCCTGAGGAGGCTCCATGACAGAAAAACTCACAGACAACTAGCAGACTACACACACACTCACAGACACACACCAGCAACACACACAGTCACGACAAAAACGAAAGAAAAACGGCCAGTTCCCTACAGTAACGGGTGCCTAAACTCCCCACCCTCTAAAGCGCGATGCAGGAGACCCGTTACTGCCCCGTGAGGGACTTCCCTAGTCTAACAGAGCCGCCCTCACTGCCTCCTGTAACCAAGCCCTAATGGCCCCCCCTCATGGAAGTGCCCTAACGGCACCCCTTCAGGGTTCGGCGTCGTACTACAGTGAGGGACACTAAAGGCGGGCCGGAAAACACACAAACACACACACACACACACACACATATGGGAGGTGGGAAATACAAATTATGGAGAAGAGACAGAAAAGAAAAAATGGGAGGAGGAGTGATGATAGCAGTGAAGGACAATATAAACGTAGATACTGTGGAAATGGCAGAGGGCAGGGCCGAAGCCATAAATTTGAAATTAGAAACTGGGGAGAATGGTAAGAGAGATATGGCAGTGGTATATGTTCCCCCTAAGACGAGAGCATGGAATGACGATGAATACCAGGAGATGTTGTCAGACATGGTTAGTTATCTACAGAAAGTGATCGAGAAAAGCAACAATATAATCCTAATGGGTGACTTTAATTGTAAAGAGGTGAACTGGGAGGAATGGGACTCGGGAGGCAGCGAAGATTCGTGGGGCACAAAATTGTTAAATATAGCAATGAATAATGTAATGACACAGTGGGTTAAAGAAGAGACACGATTCAGAGGTGATGACACACCAGCAAGATTAGATTTGCTACTATCCAGGGAGCCTGATGTAATTGAATCATTAAATTATCTGTGTCCTATAGGAAAGAGTGATCATGTGGTCATTGAGTTCCAGATGATGATAGGGAACATGGTGCCAAGAGATGAGCTTTATAGGCAAGGACGATACAATTTTGGGAAAGCAAACTTTGCAGAATTGAGAAAATTTTTTGAAAATGCGGACTGGAGAGGGTTCAGAGAAACAAGAGAGATACAAAGGAAGTGGGATATCTTTTTGGACCTCTACAATTTGGGAGTGGAAAAATATGTGCCAAGAGTAAGTGGGAAAGAAAACAGGAAAAAGGTGTGGTTTAATAGAAGGTGTATAATAGCGAAAAAAGAGAGGGACAAGGCATGGAACCAATGGAAAAAGAGAGGTAATATCAGAACAATGGAAGAATATAAAAGAACTAGAAATGAATATACAGGAATACGTAGAGAGGAAGAAAGGAACTTTGAAAAAGGTATAATTGACAAATGTAAGGATGAACCCAAATTGTTTTATAGATTTGTTAATGGCAAATTGAAGCAAAGGGAAGGAATCACCAAACTGAAAGTAGAAGGAGAGGTCTACAAGGATGCAGTAATGCAAGCTGAAGTAATGAACAAATGCTTCCAATCGGTTTTCACTAAGGAAAGGGAGTTTGTGGAAGGAGAGGAAGTGATTAGAAATGTAGTGATAAAAGATATAAAAGTGGAAGTGCAGGAAGTGTATAAATTACTGGGAGCTCAAGATGTAAGGAAGGCCCCAGGACCGGATGGAATCTCTAATTGGGTACTGAAGGAATGCAGAGAACAACTGGCGGATAAGATTCACAATTTAATTGTGTGCTCCTTGGAAGAGGGGAAAGTGCCTCGGGAATGGAAGAGGGCAAATGTGGTACCAATCTATAAGGGAGGAAACAAGGAAGAACCCCTGAATTATAGACCAGTGTCCCTAACCAGCATGGTTGCGAAATTGTGTGAGAGAATCCTGAAAGATAGATGGATAAAATATCTGGAAGAGATGAATATTTTGACTGAAAGTCAGTTTGGATTCAGAAGTGGAAGGTCATGTGTTTCCAACTTGTTGAGCTTCTACTCAAGGGCGATTGACGTGCTACAGGAAAGAGACGGTTGGGTGGATTGTGTGTACTTAGATTTGGAGAAGGCCTTCGACAAAGTACCCCACAAGAGACTATTATGGAAATTAGAGCATATAGGAGGACTGAAGGGAAGCCTCCTGGAATGGATGAGAGACTTTTTGAGTGACAGACAAATGAGGACAGTGATAAAGGACAGGACATCTGGATGGAGGGAAGTAATAAGTGGTGTCCCACAGGGCTCGGTGTTGGCACCAGTAATGTTCTTGATTTATGTAAATGATATGGTAGATGGAGTGAACAGCTACGCGAGCCTGTTTGCTGATGATGCAAAGATCTTGAGAAAGGTAGAGGTTGAAGAGGACTGTAAAATGCTACAGGAGGATCTGGATAGGATATATGATTGGAGCCGGATGTGGGAAATGAAATTCAACGCAAAAAAATGTAAAATATTGGAAATGGGTAAAAGTACCAAGAGGCCATCATTGAATTATTTGATGGGTAATGAACCAATTAGAAAAGCGAGAGAAGAGAAAGATTTGGGAGTGCTGGTCCAGGATAGTTTGTCACCTGAAAAGCACATAAATAAGATAGTGAGAGAGACATATAAACTCTTGACCAATATAAGAGTGGCATTTCATTACATGGATGAGGAGATGATGAAAAAATTGATAGTGGCCATGATCCGGCCCAGGTTAGAATATGCAGCAGTAGTGTGGTCCCCACACAAAAAGAAAGATATAACCAAGATTGAGAGAATACAAAGAACAGCAACCAAGATGGTCCCTAGTCTGGCAGATTTGCCATACAGGGAGAGGCTGGAAAGGCTGGATTTGCCCTCCTTAGAGGAAAGGAGAGAGAGGGGTGACATGATTGCAGTGTTCAGGACCATGATAGGAGTAGATAAAACTGACAGAGAAAATCTGTCTGTGTGGGATGAGAGAGCAAGAAGAGGACATGGAATGAAACTAATGAAGCCAAGCTGCTCGAAGGACATCAAGAAATATAGTTTTCCGTATAGATGTATAGACCTGTGGAATAGCCTGGACAAAGAGATCGTCCAGTCTAAAAACTTAAATGAGTTTAAGGCAAAATTTGACTTATTGAGAAACAGAGACGGGACCCCACGAGCGTAGCTCATTTCCTGTATATCACAATTAGGTAAATACAATTAGGTAAATACACACACACACTCACAATCACAGAGAGCAAGACAGCAGTCTACTCTTCTGAGACAGAGTCCCTGAAAAAGTCGGAAAACTCAGAAAAATTCTCCTCAGTGTCTGAGACTAAGTCCAACAACTGCCCAAAATGGACTAAACTCCCAAAAATCTTCCTCTATTACTAAGTCCAGTGTGAGAGAGAGATGAGCCAGAGGTCTGCACAACACACTGGCTGGACATGGAGTGATGTACAGTATGATGGTTACTGTCTGCACAGCATGTAATACTAATAGGGGAGGCGGTAGCTTGATCGGTAGAGAGTTGGCTTGCGGTCCCGTGGGACCCAGGTTCGAATCCTCGCTGGTGCAGGGAACAGTTTAAGGATTTGAATTTCATTAAATCAGGCTTTACTGATCTACCAGAAGACCCGCCGACATGTCGTAAAAATGACCCCGCTAATACCAATACACCAGTCCTGTATGAGACAGCCCTAGCATGTATTCAATATGGACGGTGGGTGTTATGCGCCGAAGTGGTGACATGTAGATTGTAGGAGGACGACTGGGCTTTGATAGCAGGCTGTGAAGCCTATGCCCAGAGTCGGACACATAAAAAAAAACACACACACACAGAATCGATTTGTGAAGTTATATTACTTTAAGCCTTTTGTATTAGCATTCGCTTAACAAAGGATTATTGTTTTTAAGGCCATACTGGAAACTATCAACGACATCAACAATAGTGAAACTCAATCACCACTCCCGTCCCACGTAACAGGACAAGGCCCATTCATTCATAGAAACTTACACTAATATTGCCACGTGCCACATTTGGTCAGGGGGGAGGGTAGGAAAGTAGTAGAGGGGGTGTAGAAACTCCTTTCCGCAACTGTACCTTTCAGTTTAGGGTCACCTGATGGTGGTACAGTGCTTCCTCCAATTTTGCGAGAATATGGTCGACAAAAAACCTCGCAAAATCGAAATTCGCAAAGTTTAAACAATTAAATATATACAATAAAGGTAAATTGGTCGACATCACCCCAAGGTAAGCACTTTTTCCCACTCTTTCTCTCTACTTTACCTCTTAATTTTATGATGATAAATGAAACAAACATGGACTGATGTATTGTACAATAATATTATTATGAAAACATCATAGGTAAGAAACATAAAAAAAGAAAAAAATGCATATTTACACTGATGTGAAGACTGGCGTGGTGTACGGGATTGGTAGGGGGCAAGGCTTGGGTGCGACTACTGTGGTGTAAACAAACATGGCAGGGCGGCAGAACACCGAACTAGGAGGCACAGTACGCCCAGCGAACCACGACGTCACTACTCCGCGTGGCAAAGTAGTGTGGGAAGACGACTTTCCCACCACTCAACCTCGCAAAGTGTGTGATCACTCGCAAAGTTCATAAATGTTAAAAAATAAATGACTTGGAACTACCTCGCAAAATTGGTGATTCGCAAAGTTAAAGTTCGCAAAGTTGAAGGATGTACTGTATTACATTTAGTAGATCAAAAAAATTATAATACTAAAAAATAAATAAAATAACGACAACTAGAGTACTAAGTTGGTATATTACAGCCAACAGGTTAACTGGTGGAGAGTTAGGTGTACACTGCCTAAAAAAAGTATTGGCCAGGATGGAGGCAACTCCACCATTTAACCTGTTGGCTGCAATATACAAACTTTGTACTCAAGCTGTCCTCATTTTAAGTTACTCATTTTTTTTTATGTGGTGCCACCTTCAGGTGACTACATTGAATGGTAGCCCAAAAGGTTTCCTGGGACTAGGTGGTAACCCTACGACCAAGAAGTAAGTTTCTGTTGATTTGGTATTAAGGTGTTCCAACTGGATATGCCACATAAGGATGTTCAAAGACATGGCTCAGGTTTATTTGCTTACATAATGCTGTTCTGAAGCAAGCAACTGATCACTCTTGCCTTAAGCGTATGGGTAGCCTAGCCCTGGATCCCTAGGCTCCTGGCAGGAAAATTAAGTGTTGGATTTTGAAGGGATGGTTGGAAATACACTATGAATTACTTAAAAATTACCCATTATACTACTTATAAATCTAATTTATCAGGTCTGCTAATATACAGTGCCAATTTTATGAATAAAATTGTAATATATGAAACACCTCTCTCTCCAGTATTTATCATGAAGATTCCATGTATTTTATTCCAGTTAACATGAAATTATTTTACTGAGCTCAGAGAAAGCTTCCATTATGAAAATGTTAAAAATTTCCTTGATCTACTGTACATTTCAGCTGTGAATTAAGAACATTATATTATATTCCAGCTACTGCCAGACTATTTCATTCAGCTTATAAAACCATACTGCAACTTATGATGACTTTTTATTATGTCAGATGATTTGTTTTTAGCCTAACCACATCACAGCACTGATTTTTTTTCCTAATGTTAAACTTTTACCTCAATAGATACCCAGTGTAGTGAGAGTTGAAAACAGTCTTCATTAAAGACTATGTTATTAGATGGCTTTCTTAAAATGAACACAGTTGTCTTGGAGTGGCAGAGCTTAAATAAAAACCCAATGAATTGATGTAGATTTTTTCCCCTACATGCAGTTCCACCATGGTTTGAGGCCAGAGTTCTACCCTTAAAATATTCTGGTCCCAACTCACCTGGTGTGAGAGGGTGCATGAAGCCAAGTCGAGCGCTGACCAGATGGGCCACATTCTGGAAGTCCTCTGTCAACACAAACAGCCGCCTCTCCTTGTATGTGGTCTCATTGTTCTTGTACACCTCACGCAACCACCGGGGGCATGCCTTGTAGAACTGAAGCAAAATGGTAACACTGATGGCTAATACCCATTCCCACATTCACCCAATAAATCACATAACACTGGTTTTTGTTTGTTACTTCCAGATGATTTTAACTTAGGAAAGGTCGATCATACTGTTGGGGTTAATGAAAGCTATAGCTAACAACTCCACATCAAACCGTCTCTCCTATACTAAATAAAAGCTTATGAAAATAGCAAGAATAAAACAAGGAAGACATCATCTTCCAAGTTAATCAAGGGGCTTACGTTAGTTTGTGTGCAATGAATGGTAAAAGTTGCCAACACAGATTTTTGTGATAAGTGTTGGACATAAAGTAGGAAAAAACATGTTAGGAATTTTCTCCATCAGGTATGGCTTCAGGAAGCAACACAGCTTTCAAGGTGGCTGCCGAAAGAAGAAATTGTAACATTGAATATTGTGATATTAGAATGAAATTTGTGTTAAAACATATGTTTAACAGGTAAAAAAATACATTAAAGTCTAAATGCTCTTTAATACTGCGACAGGACATATGGTAAATCCACGACAGTTGCCACAGCTTTCACTAAAGATATCAAAATCCACACTGAGAAATGTATATGGGCCAGAAAAGTTATTACAGTACTGTGTTTAAAGAATTTTAGGCCAAGAAAAAATATATATGGTATGCATACAACTGACTACTTACTAGGTGTGCTAAAATTTAAAATGACTGTCATGTATAACAGAAAATATTTTTAGAACATAAAATGATACAGTTTCATATACTGAGGCAATTATCTTTGCAAAAACAAGAAAAAGAAATAATTTCAAAATAAGTATACGTTACATTAAGCACAACTGTGATAAAATGGCAACATTTCAGTCTTTTCTACTGTTATATTGATATTTAACAAGCATTACTGATCATCACTTATTATCATTCAGATAAAGGAGTATTACAATATTATACTAAGAAATAAATGTTGACAAAGTTACATGATGAGAAAATAAAACAGTTCGCTGTTTATAAAAGCATGTCCAAGTTTGCATACTCAATCTCTTTTCATCACTAAGATCATCCTGAAGAGCTGCAAGAACAATGTCAATAGTGTTTTTACACATAATGTGATCTGATTCACACTTACACTTTTCAGTACAGTACATTTGGTTTTGTCTGCATGTGCACCTTCTAGTTCCACACAGTGACCTAAGATACCTGCATCTAATTAGCTTAACAACTGCCAGAAAAGCAGGGGGGGTCAAAGGATGGAATTGGCACATACCTTTCATCCTGTATTTTTCATCCATAGTCTGTTGGAGGTGGCATATTTGGTGTTCCAGTGACATCAGCATCCCATATCCTAGCCTGGTAATGTGCTCTAAATATCATATGATGAAGAGCTCCCCTTGTTGGTGGAAGCTTCTCACCTTCAGCCTGTTTCCTACAGAACAGTTTCCATCAAGTAAGCAGGAATGTTACTTCCCTTGCATTATTTTACAGATACTTTTATGGCAAATCCTCAGACAAAGTTATGTCCATTGTGCCACCTCTCCATAACTTCCCTCGTGCTACATGGGCATCTGGTAGCGCTCATGGCTGGAATGTCACACGGCCAAACTGCAGAACTTCTGCTTATCAGAATTCTTTTACTCCCCGAACTGCATCTCTCTGCAACTCACTTCTCCAAAGTTGTTTCCCTCCAAACTTCAACCTACAGCTGTTCAAGTCCAACTGTTACAGATTTTTTATGAATGGAGGATGCCAGTAATCTGGTGCATGGATTATTTTTTTTTTTATTCATTTGTTTTTCCTTCCTCTGTTCTGTTACTCAAAAAAAATAAAATAAAATAAAAATATAAAAAACAAATTGTCACCAACGTCTTTCAAGGGTGTCTCAAGATCATAAAGCTAACATACAAATGATTCCAGGAATTTCTCAAGTTCACAGGATAGCATATTTGCCTTTTTCAGCTCAATGAATCCTTCCTTGATTTCATCAGAGGGTTCCTGAAATGTTATCTAACAGGTCAAATTGCTTTTCCCAGCAAATCTCTGTCTGATCTGTCCCAGTATAAGAATGAAATCTCAGAAGGGCTGCTGCATCTGTCACACCAAGGCATTTATAGATTTTCTTCAAACTAATGGCCCTCCTAGCTGAGCCTGTCTCTGTGATAAACTGTGTCAGGAGGCAGGGAGAGGTATCTTCTGCATAAGGGACTGATGATGATCTGATAAAGGGGACAGATGTAAAGCAATCATCAGCATCTTTTGTAGAAGTTGCTGGTTTTTCCAAATGAGTTGCTGACCTTCCCAGGATCTGACATAGTGAGGGTACTTGGCCTAACCACACTGATTTTTTGAAATGCTTTTTTGTGACTTCTAGCAATTTCTTCTGGCAGGTGCTGGAATAGCAATCTCTGTGATGATAGCAGTTCCCTTTTTCAGTTGCACAGATGATTATCTTTCAATCATGCATTTATCTTTGGAGAAATTTCACCACCATATTCTGCTCATTTCCTGATGTACTCAAGGATCTTATCATCAAATTCTGAAATTGGGTTCTTCACTAATGAACCAGTTTTGTCTCCCTGGGATATAAAATACTGTGTACTCAGTGTCTAAGCATGATTTCTTTAGAGGTAAATGGTATGCTATTGCGATTATCATAGAGACTGTGATTATATTTAATATGTATGTTAGTGGAATAATCTAAGTTGTGTTTCATCAAGACTGTGTCAACTGTATAGCATTGTACTATACATCCTATGTGTAAGAAAGCAAAATACAGTAAAACCTTGATATAACAGACTTCAGTAGACTGGAATTCACTTTTATCGGACTCGAGGAGCTACCGGACTAAACTCCTATATATCGGAAAAAGTCCGATATAGCCAGAAAGCAGTCCGGACTGCCTGACAACTTCAGCTATGTTCACCACAATAAGACAAGTAAAATACATGTTTTTCAGTGCACAGTACAGTATTATTATGCCATTTGATTAATGTAGTGAAGGTATAACACAGTACAATACTGCAATGGTGGTGAAAACTGCCGATGCAATCCGGACTAATGTCCGATATATCGGAAAAAGTCCGGATTAGCAGGGGTAAGTCCGGATGTCACTTTTATCGGAAAATCGCATATTTCGGCCTGGCCTGAGCCTCAATTAGTCCATTATACTGGTGAGGTCTTACTGTAGTCACAGAACCAATCTATACTTTATTTACAATACAAGTCCTTTGAAAGCAGTGATAA
This sequence comes from Birgus latro, assembly GCA_018397915.1. Taxonomy (NCBI): domain Eukaryota; kingdom Metazoa; phylum Arthropoda; class Malacostraca; order Decapoda; family Coenobitidae; genus Birgus; species Birgus latro. The sequence goes on along the minus strand of JAGKTI010003150.1, from coordinate 8,608 downwards.
GAAATAAGGAAGTGACTTTTTTTTTTTTTTTTTTTAATGCAAGGAAGAAGGAACCAAAGGTCAGGAGCCAACAAATTGTTCCCCCCAGGAAAAAACAAAAGCAAGATAACAGACAGCCAAATTCAAGATCTGTACAATCTGAGATGCCTGGATACACTGCATTTGAAAGACTGGAGATCATAGGCAGCAGGAAATACAGACAGAGGAAGACAGTTCCAGACTTGACCTGCTGCATATATGAAGGACTGGGAGTAATGGTTAACTCTTGCATTAGAGAGCTAGACAGAAAAGGGATGAGAGTTTGTTGCTAGATGAGTGTTATGCACCAGTTGTGGTGGTGGGGGGATGCAAGAAAACAGTTCTGAAGAGCAGTGACTATTGATGCAGCGAGAAAAAAAAGATAAAGATGCAACAGTGCGGCAAAGAGACAGAGGTTGAAGGGAGCCAGTTAATGAGATAAAAAAGCCTTTGACCCCACCTTGTTGAGAAGAGCTGTGTATGTGGGGAGCCTCTCTACACGAGTTGTACTCCACAAAGGGGCGAATAAAACACGTGTATAAAGTTAACTACCAACTGGGGAGGGGAAAAAGCTTAGCACACCCAATCTCAGAGAAGCAGATTTGACAAGAGAGGTAATATTTTCTTTCCAAGATAAATCCCAAGAGAACGAAACCCTGTGTATTAAAATTTAGAGATGATGCAGGATTAAGCTGGATATTATTAGGAATCAGAGGGAACTCAGGTGAAAGATTTTGTCAGGTTGATAGATGTAAGAACTGAGTTTCTGATGCATTACAAACAACAAGATTACTTTTACCCCAATCAGATATGTAGGAACTAGGCAAACCACACTCACCGGCGGCCTCACGACGTGAACTGCCAAGGCTCCTGGTTGCATACCACAGGAACCTTCCGATGACATCATCACTCGTGACTTAGCAGGTGTGTGCGTGCGCACACACACTAACACTCTCGTCCTCTCTTCTTAATTTGACAGAAGATTCCAAGGACGAAGCTGGATGGTCTATTTGCGTCTGATACACACTATGTATCCAATACATAGACTTTTGTGTGAGTACCATCAACACCCGATACACACTATGTATCCAATACATACACTTTTGTTTAATTACTATCAAGACCCAGTCTGTGGCCACATACAGATATGTGATGTCTCTTGAAGTATTATAAACTTTCTAGTCTCGGCTGACTGCTGAACGCAGCCGCTCGGTCGAGGCACCTTTCTTGGTGAGACAATCAGCCAGTTGTTGTGATGTATCCACCCAGGATACCTCATCAATCTCTCCCCGCTCCAACATGTCCCGCAACACAGCAATATCAATGCGCACTCTCCTGTCTTCTACGCTCCTACAGGAGTAAAGGGCGTCCACCAGACTCTTGTTGTCGACGAAACACTTTATTTTGATCTTTCCACTTCCAGAAACCTCACGCAATATGTTGGAGAGATATACAGCAGTTTCAGCACATTCAAGCAGCGCCAACGCCTCAGCAGATAAGGTAGATTTCACGACCCTCCTGATCTTCCTTGTCTGCCAGAATATAGGACATCTTGCCTCACTAGCATCTCATAGGAAGATCACAAAACTTCCCTGAGATCCATTGCCTACAAGGTTGGCAAATGAGGCATCCGAAAAGCACTCTATATGACAGTCCTCGATTGGCCCCATTCTTGGAATGTATAGCTTCATGTTGTCAGTCTTCACCCTTGAGATCACCTTACTGAGTCTAAGCAAATCCACTATGGTAGCTCGGTTGCTATTCACACTCAACTCAAACACATCAAAGGCAATATCTGGCCGAGTGTATGTGGCAATCCAATTGAGTTGCCCAATTAATGCTCGGTACTCCATTTACTCAGACTCGGACAGCTCCCCTGATTTTACTGCTGCACGATGTTTACTCAGCGTGACTGGTTTCAAAGATGAAGCATACTGGAACTGGTCGAGCGTTATGCTACCATCGATGTTGGAGATGAAATTGAGACCAACGTATTTGAAGGCTTTTGATTCTGAACTGCCGATGTGGAATATTTGACTCAAACGATTTATCACTTGCTGTTCGAACTCATGTGTACCAGCCCAAAGGAAGTCGTCGACGTAGATGCATACAATGCCTTCGACTCTGCCACCATTGCTCCAAGAGAACAGCGCTGAATGCAGTGATGACACTTTAGCTCCGAGACTCAACAACTGATCTTTTACGCGCAGATACCAATGACTAGCAGCATCACAAAGGCCATAAACAGTTTTCTTTAGTCTCCATAACTTACCATTTGCATATTCAGGCGGAGGACGTAAATGAACAACTCTCTCAATGTCGTTACCTTGCGGGTAGGCAGCTTTCACGTCCATAGTGTGGAAATCCCACTGGTTGGTGGAGGCCAAAGAAAGTGCCAAACACACTGCTTCCTTTGAACAAGTAGGCGAGTCTTTTCGGAGATCCACTGTGTCTTCCTCAAATCCTCTGGCGACTAAGCGGGCCTTAACAATAGGCTTTCCATTTTTCAGTTTTTCTGTCACAACCCATCGAACCGTTATGGCACCTTGCCCAACATCATCTACTTCCTCATACACATCATTATTCTGCCAATTTGTAATTTCATTTTCCTTAGCGCATATTATGGACTCAGAGTTGAAAAGAACAAGCATTTCTGTGTCATCATCAACCACTTCCCATTCGCTAAGATCCTTCTCCAAATCTATCCAATCAATGCTGCCATCAGAGTCCCTCTTCAAATTATAGCAGTGTTTGTACTTCCCAGTGGCTTTACCTGCCCGATTTATAATCCTTCCAGACACCAACTCTCCACTTTCTGAATGTATTCCCTTTATACGTTGACCAACAGAAACTTTGGGAAGCTGATTAATCGGAACAGAAACTGTGGGAGGCTCATCGATTGGGACCACACCATCTTCCGACTTGTCATCTGGTGGATAGTCATTTAACACTTGCGTAGGATTGTCATTAGGCTTCTCCTGGACAACATTGTTTTTCTCATCACTGCTGACATCACTTTCAACTGTAGTATCTTGCTCTGGCGCTCGCACTAGACGACATACGTGCACTCGCACGTATACACCGCCGTGTCTCACAAGAATTTGTTTCCCATCTCTGCCTATTACAATTCCGGGACCATGCCACTCATGACTGTCATTTCTTTTGTGGAAGACTTCATCTCCATTCCGGATGTCGTTTAGGTCACTCGAACGTACGTTGTGCCGCAGAGCCCTAGCCAAACGTTCATCTGATTCGGTCTTTATAAACTCTTGTCTAGCTAAATGAAGAGCGTTCAAGTTGTCTCTCACAATTTTCGATGGTGAAGAAGGTTCCAAGGCTGGAGGATCATTTGTGTACACATTAGGCAGACCAGGGTTTTGACCAAAAACAAGTTGGTTAGGAGAAAAGCCTGAGTAGTTGGTGAGAGCATTTCTTGCCAATACTGCCCATGCCAAGGCCACATCCAATTCACACTGGCTATCAGCCATTATCTTCCTAACAATGTCACCAATGACCGCATTTTGACACTCACAGACTCCGTTGCTCCAAGGACTCTCTGCAGACGTTGTCATGATCTTGATATTCGAGGCCTCTCCCAATGCTCGCATTTCCGCATTACTGAATTCACAGCCATTGTCTGTAAGAATTTTTCTAGGTGTGCCAAACACAACAATCCAGCTCCGAAATATTCCTTTGATAATGGTGGGCGCACACTTATCCACGATTACTATCACATTACAATACCTGGTCGCCAAATCAAAAAGGACTAAGAAATAATGCCTTCCCCAAGCTTTTAAATCCATGGCTATGGCTTCGTTAAACTTAGACGCCATGGTCAAACTGACTACGGTCGGGGCTTGGCTTTCTTAAATCTGCAACAGACTCTACAAGCATCAGATACAGCCTTGACAGCCTGTTCCAGTTTTGAACTTTTAATTCCCGCATCTGTGATCAGTTTAATTAGTTTTGCCGATGTTGGCTGTCCAAATTGCCTGTGAAGCTTCAAAGCGGTTTTTTCTACATCACCCCCACGACATGCCAACATGATTGATTCACAAAATTCACGATCTAGTCATAAGGAAATCGGAAGTAAGTAATGGCCTGAAGATGAGGACTTTAAATCAATGATAGTTCCACAAATTTTGACCTGGTCAGTTCCAAGGTTAATCAACATTTTTGCTTTTTTCATGGAACGTCTACTCAACAGCAAGGGAACATTGCAGTCCACAACATCAGTCACGATGGTAGCACGCATGTTTCCAATGTAGCAGAGCAGAGTAACACGTTTGAGGGAAGAAACTGTGACACCATCAGCAAAAGTAAACGTTGAGGATGACGCTCCTTCTCTTACAGCATCACGTTCATAATCAGTGAGCTCACTTAGATAGCAACTGATCCATTCAACTCCACATACAGTTGTAGAACACCCTGTGTCTAGAAGAGCACATCCCTTAGATTCTTCTACTAGAGTCTGTGACTTACTTCTACTAGCGGCATCATCCGCATAGCCCATAAATAACGACAGATGCACTGTTTCAGAATTCTCTTCTCGACTGCCGTCGTTTTCGTATGCATCCGGACAGTCATGTGCTCAATGAAATCTAGAATCACATACGAAACACCTCAATACCTTTCTGTCAGGCCCAAGTGGGTTCTGCCTCCTGCCGGTGGATGAGCGTTGGGGAATTCTAGCAGATACGGTTGAACATCGGCCACTACCCCGACGTCGATCACGTATTGCATCACCCTGCAACATTCCCCGTCCTCGTCAAGTACCTCTAGCATAAAGCGTTTCCTCACCCTCACCTTCATCACTCCAAAATACTGGTTCGTCTTTCACCTCCAGGGTGGACACCAATGCCTCGTTCTGCCTGCCAATTTCACCAGCAAAAATACGATTCAGGGCTGATTTCATATTTTCGTATGTCACCTCAGTTATCGCGGACATCACTAGTTGTCATTCACTGTCTGAAAGTTTGCATGCAGCTAAGAGCATAAAAGCCATCACAGAATTTGGCAGTTCCATGTCCAGCTTGGTAAATTTGAAGCAAACATGCTCAAATTCTGTCACGAACTCCCGAATGTTCATATCACTGGCTCTTCTGAAGTTGTACAGCTCATAAAACGCTGCAAACTGTCGACGTCCTTTGTCCACGAGAAATAAACCGTCTAATTTTTTCAGCAGGGTCTGAACACCATCCTTCTGCTTCAGAATATCTGTTTCAATCTGCGAAGACGCCACCCTCGCTCTTCCAGACAATGACAGGTGAATAGCTAAGGCTTGTTTTTCTGATGCTAGGTCCATTAGTTCCCACCAAATGCCAATGTCTTTTTTCCAGCTCTCATATGTAGAATCATTTTCAAGTTTTGAAGGCCACTTGGTTGAACACGACGCCATTCTAGCAACCACGCTCTGCTACCAGTGAAGGAACTAGACCGGCGGCCTCACGACATGAACTGCCAAGGCTCCCGGTTGCATACCACAGGAACCTTCCGATGACATCATCACTCGTGACTTAGCAGGTGTGTGTGTGCGCACACACACTAACAAGATATACGAGCCAAGTCAGACATTAGGTGTGCCATAGCCTCATCCCTTGTTTATTCAAGTTGCTGCTGAGATGGATGCTGTCGGAAACAAATGAAAAGGTGAAGGGTGGAGTCATCAGCAGATGAAAGGATAGAGTTAGATGTACAGGTTAGAAAGTCGCTGATGAATAAAATTAAGATAGTTGGTGAAATGACACAGCCCTCAGGAATACCACCACTGATAGCTCTAGGAGAAAAAAGGTGGCCGTCTACCACAGCAGCTATAGAACGACCAGAAAGGAAGCTAGAGATGAAGACAAGACACAGATAGAAGGATAAAAACCATTAGAGGGCAGTTTCGAAACTAAAGATTTATGCCAGACTTGACTGAAAGCCTTTGAGATGTCAACTGTGTTACAACTGTCGGTCTCAGTCCCAGGTTCTTTAAATATATAAAGTACATTTTTACTATGTTTTGTTCTTTTAAGAGACTTCTGGAACCAACAATGTATGGGTAAAAAGATAAATATAAATTGACTCTTAATTAGTGGTAGGTGGTGGGGACCATCATCCACTCACTTGATGTAGTGCTGCCTACTTCTTCCTTAGCCTTTATCGTTCTTTTTCTGTGCCTGCCCTCCTCTCATCCTACTTCTCCAATCTTTCCTGTCGCTTGTTGTTGCTTTTCTTTCCTTTACAGGTGGCTTTACACTGTGTGACAAGCCAAATGGTTTCCTGTAGGCCAAGAAACCATTTACAACATTAGGTGGTAACCATATAACCAAACCATACATGCTCCCTACGTGTCAACAAGTGGGTTGGTGGAGGGTTAGTGCCCCTCCCTGTAAAACAAATAATTCAAAGTCAAATGGCCACCCCTTACAGGATTATGGCATCTGGCAATCGATAGATAGATAGATAGAGAGACAGATAGATAGATAGAATCTTAATTAAGAAAACAAAACTCAGCTTACAAATATACAAGTTGATCATGTATGGAAAGTGATATATATATACACACTAACAGACGTTCACCGGACTGTGAAATGAATGTTATGAGGGAGATCACTGATCATAACACGTGACACTACTTAACACTGCACGAGAGAGTAAGATGCACAGTATGACCCTAGTAAGGTCTAGAGTGAACTTTCTGAGAAGGGCAAGAGTCCCTTGAGGTAAACTCTGAAAGACACAAACTAAGTAAAGAAACTTTACAAGAGAAGAAGAGATAGTGGTTCAAAAGTACAAAACTCAGAAAAGAAAGCAAATGAAGCTTGAAACCAGCAAACCCCAAACTTAAATACCTACCAATATAAATGTTAAATTATCTATAATCCTTCTGCATAACAGTTTTATGTAACACCTCCCCCCCCTTGAGCAATGTTGCGGAGGTAGGGAAGGAGGCTACAAAACATCACTGTAAACTCTAGAAAGCGTGTCAGCCAAGATGTTTTCTGTCTCTTTTATATGTTTTAATTTTGTTTCGTTTTTGAAGGCTCCAACATACTTCCATGCATCGGCCTTGGGTCACCTAATGGTGGCTAACCATGCTGCTTGATCTGTGGCAGCCTCCCTGTTCAGTCCCTTAACCCTGAGGTCACATCAATGACTTCGTCCCATGTCTTTCTCGGTCTACCCCTCACAACCCCTCCCCCAGTATTAACACTTCTCACCTTCTGCACCCATTTATCATCCCCCATCCTCTCCACATGCCAAAACAACCTCAGCCTACCTCTCCTCATCACAACACCAATACACTCCAGTCCCATCCTACCTCTCAACTCTTCCATCATAAACTCAGCCCCCCCAGCCCTTGCAGGCAGGGACGCACTGCACATACACCTAATCATTGTCATTTCTGTACGTTTAAGCCTGCGAATATCCTCTTCCTTTACTGCCCAGGTCTCACTACCTTACAGGATCACACTCCTAACACATGCTGCAGACACAGACCCCTCAGCACGTAGAAAGAGTCCTTTCAAATTCAGGAGAGGCAACAGCTTCTTCCAACCACTTCTCACCCTAGCAACTGAGCTAGCTCCAGCCCCACCTTCAGCACATAACATGTCTCCCAAATAACAAAACTCTTCCACACACTCAAGTTCAATCCTTTCACACCTAACAATCTCCACCTGCTCTCCCTGACATGCCGCACACATAAAATCAGCATTATCTTGAAGTCTGCCTCTGATACCACTACATCTCTTGTGCGCCCATTTATCACAAACACTGCACAAGATGGAATTACTTCCCACAGCCTTGTGGCAAACTGCACATGGCCACTCTCCCTTTTCTTTGACTGTGCTGCCACCAACCCTAGATATCATCAATCATCACTTTTGTTTTATCTGCATTTACCCTTAAGCCCTTGTGCCCCATACCATCTCTCCACTTCCTAAATCTTTCCTCCGCCTCCTTTTCATTCTCTGCAATCAACACCAAATCATCAGCATATATCTCCCACAAAAGTCCATCTCTGAAGTCACATGAGAGGGCTTCAAGTACCATGATAAACAACAAGGGACTCAAAACTGACCCCTGATGCACACCAACATTCATGGAAAACTCATCACTCAAATCTCCATTCACTCTTACCTGGGTGCGAGCACCCACGTACATGGCCATAACCATCCTAACCAGCCACTCTTCCAACCCTAGCTTTCTCATTGCCCACTTCACCACCTCTCTAGGGACTCAGTCGAAGGCCTTTTCCAAATCAACAAAAACAAAATACAGTTCCCTTTTCTTTCCAATATATTTTTCCTGAAGCTGTCAAACAATGAATATGGCATCAGTGGTCTCCCTGCCTGGCATAAACCCGAACTGCATCTCATCAATATTCACTCTTTGTCTAATCATACCTTCTAGAACTCTCTCCACGACTTTCATTATCTGATCTTTTTTTTTTTTTTTAATGCAAGGAAGAAGGAACCAAAGGCCACAGGCCTGCATACTGTTCCTTCCAAGAAAAAGCAAAAACAGTACAAAAGAGAGCCAAATTCAAGATCCATTCAATTCAAGATGCCTGGAGACACTGCGTTTGAAAGACTGGAGATCA
>JAGKTI010003149.1:27395-59938 GCA_018397915.1 Birgus latro | reverse complement strand
GAAATTACAGAGGAATTAGTTGGAGAAGAACAAGGAGGTTTTAGGAAGGGAAGAGGTTGTGTAGACCAGATATTCATTCTTAGATCCTTAGTGGAAAAGTTTCTAGAGAAGGGCAAGAAGTTGTATGCAGCCTTCATGGATCTGGAGAAAGCATATGACAGGGTGGATAGACAAGGATTGTGGAAGGTATTAAGAATATATGGAGTGGATGGAAAGTTGTTGAAGGCAGTGAAGAGTATGTATGAGGGTGATAAGGCTGCAGTGCGTATGGATGACAAACTGAGTGAATCTTTCCATTTGAAGGTTGGATTGAAACAAGGATGTGTCATGTCTCCATGGTTGTTCAATCTGTACATGGATGTGGTTATAAAAGAGATACAAGGTCGGGCAGTGGATGTTGGAGCGGCCCTAGTGAGAGAGGGCAGTGTTTGGAAACTCCCTGTACTGTTGTTTGCAGATGATACTGTGTTGTTGAGCGAAGACGAAGGGGAGCAGTAAGGCTTGGTAGATGAGTTTAGGAGAGTGTGTAAGAAACGGAATCTAAAGGTGAATGTAGGGAAAAGTAAAGTGATGGTCTTCAAGAGAAGTGAAGCCAGTGAATGTACAGTGAAATTGGATGGGAAGGATTTGGAGAATGTGAGCGCATTTAAGTACTTGGGTAGTGTGATGAGTAAGAATGGAAGTCTGGAAAGTGAAGTGCTCAAAAGGGTGCAGCAGGGAAGGAAGCTTGCTGGTTCGTTAAAAGCAGTGATAAGAAACAGGGAGGTGAGTATGGAAGTGAAAAAGTTGTTGCATGACAGTATTGTGATACCAACTCTAACATATGGATGTGAAGCTTGGACCCTGTTGGAAGGACAGAAGTCAAGAGTGAGAGCAGTGGAAATGAGTTATTTGAGAGGTGCATGTGGAGTCACATGGAGAGACAGACTAACAAATGAGGAAGTGAAGGAGCGTTGTGGTGTGGTTGTGGACGTGATAGGAGGCGTTAGGAGAAACACGTTAAGGTGGTTTGGGCATGTGGAAAGGATGGAGAGTGAAAGACTGACGAGGAGAGTGTATGTGAGTGAGGTGGAGGGGGCGAGAGGAAGGGGAAGGCCGAGGATGACATGAAGGGATAGAGTGGAGAGGTATATGAGAGAGGGGGGTGTGAGTTGGGAGCGGGGTAGTGAAATGGCAGGGGACAGAGCGACATGGAGGCGATTTGTTTGTGGCCAACCCGTGCGGGACTGAGGCGTCTGGCAATAGACAGATAGATAGACTTTAGTGTTAAGAAGACAAGTAATAAGTATTCGTTTCGTTTCGTTTTTGAAGGCTCCAACATGCTTGCACGCGTCGGCCTTGGTCACCTAATGGCGGCTCTCCACACTGCTAGATCCCTGGCAGCCTCCCTGTTCAGTCCCTTAACCCTTAAGTCACACTTAATGACCTCGTCCCTTGTCTTTCTCGGTCTACCCCTCCCCCAATATTAACACCTTTCACCCTCTGTACCCAATTATCATTCCCCATCCTCTCCACAGGTCCAAACCACTTCAGCCTACCTCTCCTCATCACAACACCAATACACTCCAGTCCCATCCTACCTCTCAAGTCTTCCATCGTAAACCCAGCCCCCCCAAGCCTTGCACACAGGGACGCACTGCACATCCACCTAATCACTGTCATTTCTGTACGTTTAAACCTGCGAATATCCTCTTCCTTTACTGCCCAGGTCTCACTACCAAACAGCATCACACTCCTAACACATGTTGCATACAAAGACCCCTTAGCACGTAAGGAGAGTCCTCTCAATGTCAGGAGAGGCAACAGCTCCCTGAACTTCTTCCAACCACTTCTCACCCTAGCAACCGAGCTAATTCCAGCCCCACCTCCGGCACATAACATGTCTCCCAAATAATGAAACTCCTCCACACACTCAAGAGACTCACCTGCAAGTTCAACCCTCTCACGCCTAACAATCTCCACCTGTTTTCCCCGACACGCCGCACACATGAAATCAGCATCATCTCGCAGTCTACCTCTAATACCACTACATCTCTTGTGCACCCATTTATCACAAACACTACACAAGATGGAATTACTTCACACACCCTTATGGCAAACTGCACATGGCCACTCTCCCTCTCCTCTGATTGTACTGCCACCAACCCTAGATACCATCACTTTTGTTTTATCTGCACTTACCCTTAAGCCCTTGTTATTGCAATTTGGGTGGGTGAAAATCCATCTCCAACACATGCTGCCAATGGTCTGTACTGCCTCTGTGAATTATTTTCTACCAGTTAACCACTTCAGTACTGCGACGTCCATTTCTCCTTTATTTACGCTTCCTCCAGCCGATTTTATGGCACTCAGGACTGGACTCACATACTGAAGGGGCTAATGAAGGCTGTACCAACCCCGTGCACTTCCACAGATCCAACCTACACTGACTAAAATTGTCTGGTGGCAACAAGAACAAAATGAAAATACACCCAGCACTGAAGGGGTTAAATGTATATTAAATGCACTAAATTGTTTTTTGTCATAACTTATTTATTTATATATGCTTCTTTAATTTAGTGTTGAAAGGACAAGTAATAGGTATTGTCTTAGCAATTTTGGGGGGTGAAAATTCGGTAAAGTCGGAAAATTCGGTAATTCGAACCAGAGTAGAGCCCCATATAGTTCGGCTTATGAAGGGTTTACTGTACATTTATATTACGAGAATAGTTCACATGGCATATTTCACGGGGGGAAATGCAGGGAAAATTAGCGAACGAGTGCAGGCTGGATGTTGCCAAGTGATAATTAGCCAATTCCAGGTGTATGGCATTATCAATTACCTTATTTTTATATATATATATATTATTTGGTATAAGAATAGGGCATAGGGCTCATTTCAATGGATGAAATCAGTGGAGAAATCTGGGGAAGATTTACGTAGCGCAGAGCAGCTGAGCAGACCACACGAGAGGGTAATGGAGGGGAGGTAGGGAGGGGAGTCTAGAATGGGGGAAAATGGCTAAATTGTCAACAATGGATGGGAGTACTGATGACATTAGCAGCTCTGACTATTGTTGGACATTGGCAGTGCTGATAGATGATACAAGTCACCACCTGAAAGCCCGGGCGAATTCAAAACAACACAAAATCACAAAAGTGACGCCCTGCGGTATGATCCATTGCGCCCGAGCGTCATGGAAATGACGACCCGCGGTTAATGGGTTAGGGACTTGGGGCTGTTCGGCCAGACTGACTAGGGAACAACTACTACCACAACTACTATATCTTCAACTGCTACATTTCCCACTCCAGCATTAAGATCTCCCATCATTACCATATTCACATTCACTCCAAAACTCTGAAGACACTCATCAACATCATTCCAGAAAGACTCCATCTCTTCTGCATCCCTTTCACTACCATGCCCATATGTACTTACAAACATCCACAACTCATGTCCAAACTTCACTTTCACCCACATCAGTCTCGATGACACCTTCCAGTCAATCACACACTGCTGTACTTCCAGGCTCACTGACAAGGCCACACCCTCTCTCGCCCTTCCTCTATCAACACCTGACATCTTTCCATTCACACTTCCAAACTTAGACTCACCTTTTCCTTTCACCTTTGCTTCACTCAAGCTAACACATCCAACTTTCTTCTCACACACGTTCTCCCAATCTCCCCCCTTTTAGCCTCAGTTGTACTACATCCACGCACATTCGTAGAGCCAATCTTCAGGGTACGGGGATAACTCAATCCCCCATCCCTTTCTATTCCCTGTCTCATTGTAGGAGGTAAAAAACAGAAGAACAGGGGAATAATCGTACATGAACTCCAAACCTCCTACTACGTCAACCTGCACATCTTCCATTTCCATTCTACTACTATCTCTCCCCCAATATAACCTTCAATAGAGAGGGTAAAATCATGCTGATGGCAGTAAAGATACAAGAAAAATTGTGGAAAATGAAATGAATTTACAGAAATACTGTGTTCCTTCTTGCAGAGAGAGAGAGAGAGAGAGAGAGAGAGAGAGAGAGAGAGAGAGAGAGAGAGAGAGAGAGAGAGAGAGAGAGAGAGAGAGAGAGAGAGAGAGAGAGAGAGAGAGAGAGAGAGAGAGAGAGAGAGAGAGAAACTTCAATAACTGAACAACATACATCGATGAATTTCTATCTATCTATAGCCAGACGCCCTAATCTCACAAAGGGTGGCCGCAGACAAAACGCCTCCAAGTCGCTCTGTCACCCACCATTTGCCTACCCTCCCCCCAGCTCACTCCCCCATCCCTCATATACCTCTCAACTCCATCCCTTCAACTCATCCTCAGTCTTCCCCTCCCTCTCCCTCCCTTCACCCCACTTGCATACACCCTCTTAGTCAGTCTTTCATTCTCCATTCTCTCCACATGTCCAATTTAACAACACTATTGTGGTTAGTAAGATTGCTGAATGTGTGTTTTGTGAGCGGTATGGTGCCAATTGACTGGGCAAGTGCTTGTGTGTTCCGTTGTATTAAGGTGAGGGTGGTAAGTATGAATGTACTAGCTTTAGGGGTGTAGTCTGTTAAGTGTTGTAGGTCAGGTGTATTGTTGAGTGTTAATCAAAAGAGTTAGAGAGGGTACATAGGGAGTATTGGTGATGAGCAGTGTAGCTTTAGAGAGAGAGGGGATGTGTGGATCAGGTGTTTGCTGGGAGACAGGTGTGTGAAAGTATTAGCGAAAGGTAAGGATGTATTTTGGGCGTTAATGGATTTAGAGAAAGCGTATGATAGGAATGATAGGGAGGCTTTGTGGACTGTTTTGAGATTGTATGAACTGGATGGTAGGTTGTTAAAAGGAGTGAAAAATTTTTATGTAAATAGTAGAGCATGTGTAAGAGTGGGAAATACTGTGAGTGCCTAGTTTCCCACGAGAGTGAGGCTGCAGCAGGGATGTGTGATGTCGCCTTGGTTGTTTAACATTTATATGCATGGTGTTGTAAGGGAGGTGAATGCAAGAGTGTTAGGTGGAGGACTGAGTCTGGTGAATGCTGATAGCTGAGAGTGGAATCTGAATCAGCTGCTGTTTGCAGATTACACTGTACTGGTGGCTGATTCAGAGGAGAGATTGAGACAGTTGGTAGAGGAGTTTGGAAGGGTGTGTGAAAGAAGGAAACTGAGAGTAAATGAGAACAGGAGTAGAGTGAAGAAGTGTATGAGGTTGGTAGATGGTAGGAGGATGAACAGAGGTATCAATGGTGAGTTGCTTGAAGAGGTAGAGTGTATTAAGTATTTAGGGTCACATGTTGCTGTGGATGGAAGAATAGATGTAGAAGTGAGGCTTAGAATGAATGAAGTAAGAAAGGCGCTGGGAGGAATGAAAAAAGTTTTTAGATGTTGTTTGCTAAGAAAGGATGTAAATAGAAGGCTGTATGAGGGTGTAGTGGTACTGACTGCATTATATGGGGCTGAAACATGGAATATGGGTTTAGCACAGAGGAAAAGTTTGAATGTAATGGGGATGAGGTGTCTTAGGAGTATGTATGGTGTGTCACGTATGAATCAAGTGAGAAATGATGAAGTGCGAAGGAAAACTGCAGTCATGCGAGAGATGGCTAATCGAGTTGAGCAGAGAGTGTGGCGATGGTTTGGGCACATAGAGAGAATGGATGAGGAGCGATTGAAGAAAAAGATCACTGGATGAATGGACAGCACGAAGAGAGCATTAGATGCGAGAGGGATGTCTGTTGAGCAAGGATGAGTGGCTGCGTGTGATAGGAATGTCTGGAGAGAAACTGTGATTCAATAAATAATGACATGGCCCTGCAAGGATATTCTCCTGCATTAGGTCTGATAAGCTGATCAGGTAAGGTGCAGGTAAGGGGATGGGCCCATTGTGATGCAGTAGAGGTGAATCAGCTCTGCTGTCGGGCCCTGCTGCAGATGTCGCTGAGTGCATTGCACAGTTGACCCTCATGCGGTAACGTGCAGTCAGGATCTGTTCCTTCTCCCCTTGGGGCTAAGATATGAATAAATGTGTGTGTGGGGATGTGTAAATTAGGAGTGTGTCATCCTGTCTCGATTACCTCCCTTTCTTTGGGGGAAGCAGCCTAGGTATATAGAATATAGATAATAAAAATGTCTTACTGCATTAAATCCTCCAAACAGCCATTAATACACCATTCTAATCAGATGGGTGAGTGAAAATATATGTAAAGATATGGGCAGCCAGTGTAGTAGGTCACTAGGTAGCTACATATGTTACTAAGGAAATGGCATGCCTCGTAGGAACCTGGCTTCAACATGCAAAACGTAATAATGCTTTATGTACTCCCACTCACTTATAAAGTGTCTTAGTAGATACCAGTAATGGAAGTATGCTTCTGAATGGACTGTGGTAGTAATTAAGAATACTTTGAAGAGTTATCAGAATAACAGTAGTTAAAGGTAAACTTGACTAAAAGAACAAGAAATGTTAAGTGTTGTATTCACAAGAACAGAAACTGATAATTAGGAATGCTGAATTATGAAATTTAAAATTCACACACAAAATACACCGTTAAGAATGCTGGCTCACAAAGTTAGTTGTCAGAAATATAAGGGGAAAAGGGTTGTCTGGTTCATGACTGAGAGTAGAAGAATCGGTGTAAACATCACTGATCCAGTCCCTCTACTCAGTTCAGATATTATTATTATTAGGGTACTCGGCAAAAACGTGAGTGTAAACTTGTGGGCCCTGAACCAATTACATTCCATCTATCTATCCATCCATCATCCAATCCTATGTCGCCCTATATGGAGCATAGGAGCCCAGGGCTAAGCAAGTTGGTCCTGACATTTAAGATGAGAGTGACCACCCTCACTCATCCCTGCGTGGCATTATGTGAGCAATAAACCCCAACCACCCCTTGGATATAAGCCTACACAGGCTCAATCCGACTGGAGCACCTTAATTACCCACTAAACCACCAGGTGCCATAATTTGGTTATATGGTTACCACCCAGCATAGTAAATGGTTTCCTGGTGTACAGGAAACCATTTAGCTTGTCACTCAGTGTACAGTCACCCTGGGCAGAAGGAAGAGGAAAGAATGAAGGAAAAAGACAGAAGAGGGAGTGAAAAGTCACCCGTAGGCAGAAGAAAGAGGAAAGAAAGAAGGAAAGAAAGGCAGAAGAGGAAGGATGGAAGAGAGGAAAGTGTAGACACTCAAAGCAGCTATTTATTTCCATTTAATGTTTTACTTGGTTATTCTGGATTTTCATTATTGTGGTAGTCTGGCAGATCGATGCATACGATCAAGGAGCTTTGACTATTCTGTTTTTAACAAACAGCAGTTCACGGTTTTTACAAATTTTATCAACCTCAATGCAGTTACATAATAAGACTATGATAAGCAGTAGGTTAAATACTGTCTTCTTGTTGCTATTATCACATCAGCAAACCTCAAGAATAGAAAGAGGAGATGGAATGGCTTTCTTGGTTATCCAGCAGCATTACTCCCCTCCCTTTAGGACTCTTATCATACACAGAGTGATTCATGGTCCTCAACTTCATAACACACTCCATCACAGCACCATTCAGGCTTAAGATACCAACTGTTAGCACTTGTCTCAAACAGCATAACTAACATTTTCCACATCCATTCTCCCTACACATAACTTAAACTATCTATTTATCTATATATTTCCAAACATTTTAATCCTATAAGAGGAGGCCACAAATGAAGGACCTTCATATTACTCTTCCTCTGCCATCTGGCTTCCCTCCCCAACTCACATACCTCTCTCTCATAAATGTATTCACTCCATCCCTCCATCTCATCCTCTGTCTTCCCCTCAATCACAAAATAATCTCTTAGACAGTCCCTTATTCTCCATCCTCTCCACATGGCTAGACCATCTCAAAGTATTTCTCCTAATGTTTTCTAGTTCATTCACACCAACACCAAAGCACTCCTTCACTTCCTCACATTTGTACTCCCATGTCTTTCCATGCATCTCCACCTGCTCCACTCAGATACATGTAACTCATTTCTGAAGTTCTCACTCTTGATATGTGTCTTGACAATGTGGTACAAGCTTCATTTCCATATCACAGACCTGAGATGACAACAAAGGTGCAGTTGTTGTTGCTTACCCCTGGTCTGTCTGGCCAAGAAGATCCACTGACCACAAGTAGGCAACTGCATCTGTGGGGTCGTCCCACAGGTAAATTCACCTTGCAAGAAACCAATGTTCCCTCATGGAAGACAGCACCTTACCAGAGGGAGACCAGGGATCTTCCCCATAGCAAGGTGTAGGAAAATACTGTATAAGGAGGTATGGTTTCTGGGTGGACACCACAGATGTTTCACTCCACCAGGATACACAGTGCCACCATGTGTAGGCCTCTCATCAGCACCTCAGTACAGTATGCTCTCAATCTTCGATCAGTTTTTCTGGGGGGGGGGGAGACGATCGAAATTTGATTTATCAAAGTTGGAATTGATAAACTAATGGAAAATAAATAAATGGGACTGGTATGTTACCAACAAACCTACATCAACTTTTACGTATACACTTGTACCCACACAAAATCATAACACAACCATATATTTGCCTATACAGTATTTAGTACATATATCCTTACTATCAGCAAGAAAAGCATGAAATACAGGCTGCACTTACTTTAAAATAGAAAGAATGAAGCTTAGGTGGGAGAGTGTTGCTTCCGAGGCGGTGGCTGAGTCACTGTTACCAGCCACCACTGCCACCCTCGCTGCCATCACTCACACTCACCCCAACCCCGCTTGAGTGAACACCTGCTTCCTTATCCTTCTCCCAATATTATGCTAGCCTATGAAATTCCCCTCAGATTATGCTAAAAGCATAAAATTATGCTAGACCTGGTAACACTGCCAGTAGGTGGCATGACAGATGAACAGATGAGCATCGACTTGCACTCGCAACCCAGCCTGAGTGATCAAAACATGAATTTTGAAATCCAAACATGAATTTTGGACGAGCATGCGAGTCTGATCGAAGTATGAAATATCGAAATAAGATTAATAGAAGATTGGGAGCTTACTGTACTATCATGCAGACATTTTCCTTCCACTTCTTTCAGTGAAAACATTCCATATGCTCTAGCTAATCCCTTGCATAATAATTACACAGCAAGACATTCCTAGGCAGACATATTACAAACATAAAAGCAGCTTTACTACTTCGCTATTAATCCCTCCCCTGGATATTTAATCATAAATTGTAAGAGGCTTACCACACCCTTTACACAGAATCATTATGATACAGCATACTTTCAAAACCACTTTTTTTTTTTTTCTTAAATAATTAACAATAAACTATATTTACATATGCCAAGCTATAACTGTAAATATATAAGCTACTTCAATACATGCATTACCCTACTTTTCATTAATCTTATTATCTTACCGGGCCTAAAGGTTTCTGGAACACTTTGTCCTCTTCTTTTTCCTTCTTCTCCTTTTCCTTTGGTGGCACTGGGACCCATTCACTCTCTGCTGGCACAAAAAAAACACACACTTTCTTACAATTTTCATCCCTTAACCCCTTCACAAATCTGACATGTGTGTCACAGAAAGTACAGTAAAAGTCCTCCGATCCAGCTACCAATAATCTGAAAATCCCAATACTCTGAAATTTTCAAGGTGGAATTTTTCTAATTTTCCTGGTCATCTTTTTTTACTTTTCTGGGTTTTACCTAAGGATTTATCTGGCTTGAACTTGCCCTTGGACTTAGATGTACCTGCCTGCAACTATTCATCTACACTTCTATGCATTTCTGGTGAGTAAAACAATAACCCATATCATATTAAAGTGATTATTTAATGATCATGTAAACTCACGATCACAAATTTCTGCTCAGGGGTACCCCCTTCATACCCCTATAAACCCAGGGAAGATGGGAGGAGGGGACGAAATGGCCTCCACCCGCCTCTACCCCAGCTCCCAACCTTCCCCATACCCCTCACCAACCCAACCCCCCACACGTTATTCTTAACTGAGTGTTACATATCAAGCTAACCTCATACTTTACACTCATGGTCACATTGCTAATACACAAACATAAAAGACTAGGACATGTCAAAACCACCTGTATATAAAATACTGTACAGGTATACCCTGGTTTAACAATGCAATTGCTTAAGTAAAAAACCATCATCAGGCGGGGTATTGTATATTGGGGTAGATTTAACATGTAAAGTAATGGGATGCGTTTTTCAGCCTTGGGTTCCCCCCAACCAAGTCCAAAACCCACCCAAATGAGCCCAAAAACAAGTGTAAAGCCAGTCTATATGGCCTAACAGCTGTAAAAGAAGTTAACCTAAGCCTAACACCTGTAAATAACTCACTAAATACAATAAATAAAATCTGAAAATCATCAAATATGTCTGGAAAAAAAACAGACTTAGGAAACTGTACTCCAAAATGACAATGTTCACCTCACCAATGACTAAAACACATTCATCAAAGTCTAAAAACAGTTTATAAATCAACCTAAACACACAATGTTAGTCTAAAATATCAAAATCAGTAAAAAAAAAATCAAAACCCATCGTTACTCACTAGACGTAGTGCTGCTCTTAGGTGCCTGCCCTTTCCTCTCTTCCTTCTTTCCAGTCTTCCTCTTCTGCCTTTCATTCCTTCATTCATTCCTCATCCTTCTGTCTATGGGTGATTCAACACTGAGTGACAAGCCAAATGGTACACCAGGAAACCATTTACTACACTGGATGGTAACCATATAAACAAATTATGGTGCATGGTGGTTTAGTGGGTGATTAAGGTGCTCCAATCTGATTGAGCCAGTGAAAGTTTGCCCCGGGCTCCTACGCTCCCCATGGAGCAACACTGGATTAGATGACGATAGTGATGATGATGCAGCAGCCCGTGTCCAAGTGTTCCAGATGTGTGTGGCAGTTGTTGTTGCTGGCGGCTGGCTCATTTTTGGGTCAGTCATCCTTGGCCACTGCGCCAGCATGCAAGATATCTGGTGCCGGGGGTGCAGCCGCAGGACTTGCCCCATTGGACATCCATGGGGGGATTGGGGGGGAGATATGCCCTTCCCCTTCTGCCATGGCAGGTGCCGGTGAGTACCTTGAGCACATATTTTTAGACCTGAATGATGGTGAACTATGCCTGACCAGGATGAAGCCAGAGGAAACTCTGGTGGAGGTCCAGAGTGATTCTGACTGACCATCAGAGCTGGGTATATGGGCAAAAGACTAATTGAATCATCTAGTAGCTGGTTCCCTCCGAAGCTTCTCTTAGAATAGCTGGCACTCGTACATCAGTTTCATCCAGTAAAGTGAGTAATTAGAGATCTTGAGAATGAAACGTCCTCAACCAATTCACGAGCTTAGATGCGTGTGTCTATCCTTCCTTGAAATATGGTGGTAGTAGTAGTAGTAGTAGCTCCCTAGGCAGTCTGGCCGAACAACCCCAAGTCCCTAAGGAAGGCCACGGCCGAGACTGGACTTTCCCACAGAGCTCTCAAGGAGTGTATGTTGTGTTGTTGGAGTAGGTGATTGTGTGCAATGCAGACTTCCATAATGTGCTTAATAGTTTAGGGTGCTGTGTTACATCCTGGACAGGCATCAACGACGAAGCCATCCAGCCTCTTCTGATAACTCAAGAGGGCTGGATGATGCCCACAACTCAGCCTGGCCAGGTGGACTCTGTCCTCACGAGGGAGATAGGATTCAGAAGGATGGATATCAGGAATGCACCTGTGTGTTGTCTTTAAGTGACTGAATGGAACAGTGAGTGATGTGAGTATGGATATGCTTCTGGATGCTGGCCTGAGGTGGGTGGGAGGGGAGAAAGATAACAGCATTTGTGTATGGTATTGTTTGCAGAATGTTGTTTTGATGTTTCTTGGTATATGTGGATGCACTGCCACATAGTGTAGTGGATGTTGTCGGTTTGTGGAGGCTGCAACAAGAATTTGGGTGCCTCTCATTTCTAGATGATCCTTGACTTTGAGGACTTTGGTTTCTTGGTGTAGGTGGTCTTTGAGTGTAGTAGCTCTGCAGACTGTGATTATTTTTAAGGCCTTGTTCTGTGTGGTCTGAAGAGTGTTATAGTGTGTTTTAGTGATGTTAGGAGCCCAAGCAGGGCTTGCATAATTCATCACTGAATGCATATACTGTTTGTATACTGTGGTGGTCGCTTCCTTGTTGTGTACAAATGTTGTATGGGCGAATGACCTCAAGGCACTGAGTCTTGGTGTTAATTTATTTTTGATGTTTGTGATGTGTTGTTTGAATGACACTGATGTATTATATATTACACCAAGGATTGTGTGTGTGTGTGTGTGTGTGTGTGTGTGTGTGTGTGTATTTACCTAATTGTGATATACAGGNTACATTTTTTTGCGTTGAATTTCATTTCCCACATCCGGCTCCAATCATATATCCTATCCAGATCCTCCTGTAGCATTTTACAGTCCTCTTCAACCTCTACCTTTCTCAAGATCTTTGCATCATCAGCAAACAGGCTTGCGTAGCTGTTCACTCCATCTACCATATCATTTACATAAATCAAGAACATTACTGGTGCCAACACCGAGCCCTGTGGGACACCACTTGTTACTTCCCTCCATCCAGATGTCCTGTCCTTTATTACTGTCCTCATTTGTCTGTCACTCAAAAAGTCTCTCATCCATTCCAGGAGGCTTCCCTTCAGTCCTCCTATATGCTCTAATTTCCATAATAGTCTCTTGTGGGGTACTTTGTCGAAGGCCTTCTCCAGATCTAAGTACACACAATCCACCCAACCGTCTCTCTCCTGTAGCACGTCAATCGCCCTTGAGTAGAAGCTCAACAAGTTGGAAACACATGACATTCCACTTCTGAATCCAAACTGACTTTCAGTCAAAATATTCATCTCTTCCAGATATTTTATCCATCTATCTTTCAGGATTCTCTCACACAATTTCGCAACCATGCTGGTTAGGGACACTGGTCTATAATTCAGGGGTTCTTCCTTGTTTCCTCCCTTATAGATTGGCACCACATTTGCCCTCTTCCATTCCCGAGGCACTTTTCCCTCTTCCAAGGAGCACACAATTAAATTGTGAATCTTATCCGCCAGTTGTTCTCTGCATTCCTTCAGTACCCAATTAGAGATTCCATCCGGTCCTGGGGCCTTCCTTACATCTTGAGCTCCCAGTAATTTATACACTTCCTGCACTTCCACTTTTATATCTTTTATCACTACATTTCTAATCACTCCCTCTCCTTCCACAAACTCCCTTTCCTTAGTGAAAACCGATTGGAAACATTTGTTCATTACTTCAGCTTGCATTACTGCATCCTTGTAGACCTCTCCTTCTACTTTCAGTTTGGTGATTCCTTCCCTTTGCTTCAATTTGCCATTAACAAATCTATAAAACAATTTGGGTTCATCCTTACATTTGTCAATTATACCTTTTTCAAAGTTCCTTTCTTCCTCTCTACGTATTCTTGCATATTCATTTCTAGTTCTTTTATATTCTTCCTTTGTTCTGATATTACCTCTCTTTCTCCATTTGTTCCATGCCATGTCCCTCTCTTTTTTTGCTATTATACACCTTCTATTAAACCACACCTTTTTCCTGTTTTCTTTCCCACTTACTCTTGGCACATATTTTTCCACTCCCAGATTGTAGAGGTCTAAAAAGATATCCCACTTCCTCTGTATCTCTCTTGTTTCTCTGAATTTTCTCCAGTCCGCATTTTCAAAAAATTTTCTCAATTCTGCAAAGTTTGTTTTCCCAAAGTTGTATCTTCCTTGCCTATAAAGCTCATCTCTTGGCACCACGTTCCCTATTATCATCTGGAACTCAATGACCACATGATCACTTTTTCCTACAGGACACAGATAATTTAATGATTCAATTACATCAGGTTCTTTGGATAGTAGCAAATCTAATCTTGCTGGTGTGTCATCACCTCTGAATCGTGTCTCTTCTTTAACCCACCGTGTCATTACATTATTCATTGCTATATTTAACAATTTAGTGCCCCACGAATCTTCGCTGCCTCCCGAGTCCCATTCCTCCCAGTTCACCTCTTTACAATTAAAGTCACCCATTAGGATTATATTGTTGCTTTTCTCGACCACTTTCTGTAGATAACTAACCACGTCTAACAACATCCCCTGGTATTCATCGTCATTCCATGCTCTTGTCTTAGGGGGAACATATACCACTGCCATATCTCTCTTACCATTCTCCCCAGTTTCTAATTTCAAGTTTATGGCTTCGGCCCTGCCCTCTGCCATTTCCACAGTATCTATGTTTATACTGTCCTTCACTGCTATCATCACTCCTCCTCCCATTTTTTCTTTTCTGTCTCTTCTCCACAATTTGTATTTCCCACCTCCCATATGAATATCAATATCTTCTTTCAATTTAGTCTCTACAAAGCACATAACATCAGGTTCGTGTGCCCTCAAAAAATCATTGATTTCTAATCTCGCCGATATTAGTCCATCAATGTTTGTGTACGCCACTTTCAAACTTTTTTCATCGTTTTTTATACTCTCGTCTCTCCTTCCTTCCGTCGGTACCACTTTCTCAATTTCTGGTCCATAACTCTCCAATAGAACTCTGTCTTCTCTTTCTCCGTTCGTTGTTCGTTTTTTATCTTTGCTTCCTTTACTAACTCCTTTAATTTAGCTCTTTCCTCTTCATTTGCATCTCTCCTAATCCAAACATTTTTAAACCCCTCTTTCTCTGACAATTTCCACGTTCTACTTACGATCTCATTCACTATTACTTGGGACTTAAACTTTATTTTCAAGGGCCTTGCCCCACCATCCTCGTACTTTCCTAACCTAAACACTTCTTCAGTCTCTTCTTGGGCTTCATTGTTTCCTTCCATAACCACTGATATTATTTCTTTAGCCTTGCTCAGTTCCTCTCTCTCTCTTTCAGATCTTACTGTCATTCGTTTTTCTTTTATTCCTGAAATTATCACATTTTTTCTTGTCTGCTACATCCCTGACCAAAGATTCTCTACTTCTTAGTATTCTAACCACTTCCTTCTCCACTTTTTCCTTACTTTGTTGTTCTATGATTTCCTTCAAATTTACATTTCCTTCCTCCTGTATTTTCTTCCACCCCTTATGTTGCTCCTTGATTTCCTGAATATGCTCATCTTGCCTCCTCGATTTTGATTCATATTCATCTAGTTTACTTTTTATTCTGTCCCTTTCTTCTTCCAACCTCTTATTCTCCCTCTTCTGCTGTTTTATTTCATTTGATGCGGATTCGTTATTCGCCTTTAATTCTGTAACTTCTTTTTCTTGTTCCTCACTACGTGTGCTAACTTTTTCCAGCCTATTCTGTAGGACTTTGATCTCTCTCTCTTGCTCTATGGTCCGTTCCTGCAGCTGCTTAATTACTTCCCATACCTTTTTTAACTCCTGGACATTCCTCTCCGCCGTTTTCTCTACTCCTGCTACTCTTGTTTGTTGCAGCTTATCACTTCCTTTGCCTACATTTAGCTCGGAGAAGCCCACAAATTCCCCCTCGTCAGTTGTAAACAATCTTCCGTCTCTCTCCGCCATGATACAACCATATGGAAACTTTCTTTTTCACTTTGTCTTGTATTTTTAGGGCCGAAACTTGGGTTTTTTTAACTAATATCCGACGAGACCACCACTCACGCATTCAACCACATAATCACAATAGGCTATCTCCTTTTCACTGCTAGTTCTGCGATTATTTCCCCTCGATCCAGGAGCAGCTCCGTCTCTCTCCCTCTACGACCAGTGTGTGTGTGTGTGTGGTAGGGGAGTGTTGTTTATGGTGGTGTGTGGAATGTGACCGTGTTCTGCTGTCCAGTTTGTGAGAAGGGTCACTGTAGGATTCGCTGGGGCTATTTTGAGCCTGTTTCTAGTGAACCATTTGTGCAGTGTGTTGAGGTAAGGTTGGAGGATGTGTGCAGCTGTGTTTGTGTTTTGGTGTGTACATGTAAGTGTTATGTTGTCTGCATAGGAAGCTATGTATATCTGTGGTGTGTGCGGTATGGGTATGTCATGCATGTACAGGTTAAAGAGTGTAGGGGACAAAACAGATCCATGGGGGACGCCATTTGTGAAGTTTCTAATATTTGAAGACTGACCGGCAAATGTTACATGTGCACATCTGCCTGCTAAGTAGTTTGCCAGCCATCTTTTTCTGTTACTGTGCATGTTTGTGTTGAATATTTTGTTAGTGAGTGTGTGGCAGGGGATAGCATCAAAAGCTTTACTAATGTCTAGTGTGAAAAGGAGTGTTCTCTACGGTGGCCTAGATGAATTCATACCATCAAAAACTATCTGTGTAAGGTCTGTATGAAGAGTGTTTGTGAAGTGCAGTGGCCTAAAACCATGTTGTGATGGGGCTAGGGGGAGGAGAGGTGTAACTAGTTGTAGTACCAGTCTTTCAGTGACTATGGAGGGGATGCAGAGGAGTGTGATGGTGGTGTGAAGAAGGAAATGTGGGGTCTTTGTTGGGTTTAAGGATAGTGATGATAATGTCATGCTTCCAGATGCTGGGTATTATGTTGAGTGAGTAGCTGTAGTCTGATATGTTGGTCAGTGCTTGTATACCTTGTGGTCCAAGGTGTTTAAGGTGTATGTTGCTTATGTTGTTTGGTCCACAAGCAGATAAGTGCTTACGACTGCTAATGATGTGCTTCGTCTGGTTGTAAGGGATAGGTGCGAAGTCTGGGTCAGCGGGGAACTGTCTCTTACGTCGGATGATACGTCAGTCATCGCGATGGGGGTTTAGATGGCTGACATGTGATGATTGATGAGAGTGTTTGCTTGCTGTTTGTTTGATGGAATGGCGTCTGTTGTTGTGATGGCAGCGTGTGATTGTGTAGTGTTGCTGTTGCAGATTGTGATGCTGTTTAGTGTTTTGTAGAGTTTGCTGGTGTTGTTTTGTGATCATGTGTTTGGAGATAATTATTCCAATTTAGTGTTTGCTGCTCTGATATTTTATTGTTTACCTGAGAGTTGAATTCTTGTATTTGTTGTATGGTGTCATGTGTATAGGGAGTTGGGGAGTGTCGTAGTGTGTCCAGTTGACTTATGAGGCCTTGAATTTCTGGTGTGAAGTTGGGGTTGTGTCTTTTTCTGTTGCCTCTAGGGATGTGTTTTTTGTGTGCATTTTCTATAATTGTATTGAAAGTGTGCACAGCAGTGTTGATGTTTGTGATGAATGTACTGTTTAATGTTTCAAAGCACTGTTCTGTTTCAGCTGTGAAGGCTTCCCAGTTGGCTCTGTTATAATTAGTGTGTGTGTGTCTGTGGAAAGCCGGGGTGATTCTGGTTTTGGTAGTGATAATGATCGGGAGGTGGTCAGAGCCAAGGGTTCTGACCACTCTCCAGGATGTTATGGTAGCGAGGTTTGGGGAGCAGAAGGTGATGTCTGGGGATGATGGGAGGATGAGGGCTTGGTGTAGGATATGGGTGTGTTGATGGGGATTATTAATTATGAAAAGATGATCTGTTTGAGTTTGTAGTACCAGCCCTCTGTCTGTGTCAGGGTTGTTGACATGCCAAGCCGACACCCTGGTACTCAAATCACCACCCAGGATGATGTTGGGTATGTTAGTGATGTAGTGTATTTGTGGAGAGTAACTGTGTGGTACTTTGGGGGACGATCGGGGGGAATGTATATGTTGGCGACTGTTATGTGTGATTTGTTACCAATGCATATCTTAGTTGATTGTATTTCTGCTGTAGTATCATGTGGGGGGAGAAGTGACTTTATGTATGTACTGGTATCTGTAAAGTTGATGGATTTGTGTACCAGGGTGATGAGTCCACCACCACCGCCATTGGCATGGTCTTGTCTGATGGTGGTGAAATTATGAAATGTAGGTGTTTTTTCTGTTGTGTGTTGTTTTGTTTCTTGTAAGATGGCAGTGTGTATGTTGTGTTGTTTGATGAATTGTGTGAGTTCTTGTTTTCTGGTGCTTATGCCATCTATGTTTAACTGAAGGATGTTTATGTTATGTGTGTGATGTGTGCTGGGTGCTGCAGCACGGAGGGGAGGTGGTGGTGTGGGTGGAGGGGAAGTGGGAGGAGAAGGTTGTGATGGAGGTAAGGGTTGGGGTGGATTAGGTTGGGTTGGGGTGGGATAGGAGGGGTTGGGGGATTGGATGGTGTGTGAAGGATTGGTGGGTTAGGGTGAGAAGGTGTTGAGGAAGTTGGGGGGGGGGGTTAGTGGGTGGGAGGAAGGAGCATAAGGAGCAGGTCCAGGTGTTTGTGTAGTGTTTTCTGGATGTAAGTGATGTGCAGGTGTAATGGGTCCAGTTCTTGCAGGAACTGCATTGAACTGAACCCTTTCTCTGTCGGCTTGAAGTAATAGGTTTTAAGCATGTTGGAGTTGTGTATTTGTTGGTGGGTCCAGGATTACTCTCAATGTCCCCAGCTAGAAGAAGTTGTCAAGAAATGACCGCCCGGGAGTCATTTCTCAGTGTAAAAAAAATGGTGTTGTTGTGTGTATTTTACAGAAAGATGTGGTACTTTGCCCAGGTGACCAAAACCACTCCCAGGTTCTCGGGCCATGTGAGGGGCCAGGGGAGTTTGCGGTGGTTTGGTCCCCATGCTGTCCTCCTCGTCTGCTTCGACAGCCTCTGGAGGGCAGTCCAACGACAAAGATACCACTGCCCCCCCACCCCCATCCCCACCTCTCTCTCTCTCACAAACACACACACACACTCTCTCTCTCTGTCTCTCTCGGGAATGGAAGAGAGCAAATGAGGTTCCAATTTATAAGGGAGGAAACAAGGAAGAACCCCGGAACAATAGACCAGTGTCCCTAACCAGCATGGTTGCAAAATTGTGTGAGAGGATCCTGAAAGACAGACGGATATAGTATCTGGAAGAGATGAATATTTTGACTGAAAGTCAGTTTGGATTCAGAAGTAGAAGGTCATGTGTTTCCAACTTGTTCAGGTTCTACTCAAGTGCGACTGGCATGCTACAGGAGAGAGACGGTTGGGTGGATTGTGTGTATTTAGATTTGGAGAAGGCCATCGACAAGGTACCCCACAAGAAACTAATGTGGAAATTAGAGCATATAGGAGGATAGAAGGGTAAACCTCCTGGAATGGACAAGAGACTTTTTGAAAGACAGACAAATGAGGACAGTAACAAAGGACAGAACGTCTGGATGGAGATAAGTAACAAGTGGTGTCCACAGGGCTCGGTGTTGGCGCCAGTAATGTTCCTGATTTACGTAAAAAATATAGCACATGGAGTGAACAGTTATGCAAGTCTGTTTGCTGATGATGCAAAGATCTTGAGGAAGGTAGAGGCTGAGGAGGACTGTAAAATGCTACAGGGGGATCTGGATAGGATACATGATTGAAGCCGGATGTGGGGAATGAAATTCAATGCAAAAAAAATGTAAAATATTGGAAAAAGTACCAAGAAGCCATCACTGAATTATTTGATGGGTAATGAACCAAATACAAAAGCAAGAGAAGAGAAAGATTTCGGAGTGCTGGTCCAGTATAGTTTGTCACCTGGAAAACACATTAACAAGATAGTTAGAGAGACATATAAACTCTTGACCAACATTCATTACATGAATGAAGAGATGATGAAAAAATTGATAGTGGCCATGATCTGCTCCAGGTTAGAATATGAAGCAGTAGTGTGGTCCCCACACAAAAAGAAAGATATAAATAAGATTAAGAGAATACAAAGAACAGCAACCAAGATGGTCCCCAGTCTGGCAGATCTGTCATACAGAGAGAGGCTGGAGAGGCTGTATTTGCCTTCGTTGGAGGAAAGGAGAGAGAGGGGCAACATGATTGCAGTGTTCGGGACTATGATGGGAGTAGATAAAACTGATAGAGATCTGTTTGTATGGGATAAGAGAGCAACAAGAGGACACGGACTGAAACTGAAGAAACCAAGCTGCTTGAAGGACATCAAGAAATATAGTTTTCCATAAAGATGCATAGACCTGTGGAATAGACTAGACAGAGAGATCGTCCAGTCTAAAAACTTAAACGAGTTTAAAGCAAAATTTGGCTTACTGAGAAAAAGAGACGGGACCCCATGAGTGTAGCTCATTTCCTGTATATCACAATTAGGTAAATACAATTAGGTACAGTAAACCCTTGATAAGCCGAACTTTTAGAAGCCGGAATCTTCAGTTAGCCGAACTCAGGTCGAGACCACGTATGAACTAGGCCGAAATGCGAAAGTAGGGGGAGAAATGGTGCCAAGTGGACTCGTGGCGCCAGTCTGCTGCATGCTTTTGGAGACGGTAGTTGCGCCATTCTTACTGTCATTTAGTGCTGAACAGTGCTCTTCTTTTGCTTTCTGCCTTGCCATGGAAGGTTCATAGCTTAAAAGAAGTGATACTGGCACCTCTAGTCGTAAAGGAATGAAGCTAAAAAAAAAAAAAAATGTGCGCGTGTGACAGTGTAGTGATCATGATTAAAGTTCAGTACTATTATTACTGAAAGTGTTACATTGCAGTCTATTACAGTGATTACATTTAAGTTTAGTTCTTAATATAGAGTGAAATAAATACTGGGTACTGTTTAGAATTTACGTTACAGTATGAACTAACCCACCTTCACCAACCCCGTCTCCAAAACAAAACAAACTGCCGAACTTCGAAGAATCTACTGCTTCTAACGAAAGGTGTTACACTGCAGTCTATTACAGTGATTACATTTAAGTTTAGTTCTTAATATAGAGTGAAATAAATACTGGGTACTGTTTAGAATTTACGTTAAAGTGTGAACTCAACCACCTCCATCACCTCTGTCTCCAAAACAAAGCAAACTGCCAAAGAATCTACTGCCTCTAATGCAAGGTGTTACACTGCAGTCTATTATAGTGATTACATTTAAGTTTAGTTCTTAATATAGAGTGAAATAAATACTGGGTACTTTTTAGAATTTATATTCAAGTGTGAACTCCACCGCCTCCGTCTCCAAAACAAAACAAACTGCCGACGATCTACTGCCTCTGACAAAAGGCAAATTATGTGCACTGAATTCTTTCTTTATTA
Organism: Birgus latro; assembly: GCA_018397915.1. Taxonomy (NCBI): domain Eukaryota; kingdom Metazoa; phylum Arthropoda; class Malacostraca; order Decapoda; family Coenobitidae; genus Birgus; species Birgus latro. The sequence continues at coordinate 38,934 of JAGKTI010003149.1, read as the reverse complement.
ATTTATACACTGTATATGCTCCTTTACTTCAGTGTTAAGAAGACAAGTAATATGTATTGTTATTGCAATTTGGGGGGGTGAAAATCCATCTCCAACACACGTTACCGACAGTCTGTACTGCCTCTGTGAATGATTTTCTACCAATTTACCACTTCAGTACTGTGACGTCTATTTCTATTTTATTTACGCTTCCTCCAGCCGATTTTATGGCACTCAGGACTGGACTTACATACTGAAGGGGCTAACGAAGGCTGTACCAACCCCGTGCACTTCCACAGATCCAACCTACACTGACTAAAATTGTCTGGTGGCAGCAAGAACAAAATGAAAATACACCCAGCACTGAAGGGGTTAAATGTATATTAAATGCACTAAATTGTTTTTTGTCATAAGTTATTTATTTATATATGCTTCTTTAATTTAGTGTTGAAAGGACAAGTAATAGGTATTGTCTTAGCAATTTTGGGGGGTGAAAATTCGGTACTTTAGCAATTTTGGGGGGTGAAAATTCGGTACTTTAGCAATTTTGGGGGGTGAAAATCGGTAAGCCGGAAAAATTGGTAATTCGAACCAGGGTAGAGCCCCATACAGTTCGGCTTATGAAGGGTTTACTGTAATTACATACACACACACACACACGGAGCAGCAGCCACAGCGAGAAAACGTGTCTCAAACCGCGTCTCAACAAACCCTAAGTAGTTTTCAGGAATTGTCCTGTCTCCAGTCTTGTTCAAAATTTGAAGCATTGTAAGTTATTATAGTCTACTAAAAATGTAAAGAACTATTGTCAGTAAGTATACATGAATGTTTTTATAGGAATTCTGGGAACAGCTGTTCAGTTTAATACTGCAACCGACCTTCAACATGGCCGTCAATGTAAACATTGGGGAACCGGAATTTCCAGGATTTGACAGTGAAACAAATGTAATCGATCTAGTAAAAACGTTGATTATGAGAATTAGTGGTCTAGAAAAGAAAGTGGAAGATCTAGTATCAAGAAACATGCCTGAAAAAAACGAAAATACTGTACAGAGTTTGATACAGGCCAAAGAGACAGCAAACCAGGAGATCGAGAATTTGAAACGAGAAAATATTGAATTAAGGAGAAAACTAGAAGAGAGCAGTAACAAAACAGAGAAGGTAAGTAGTGTGTTAGAAGAGCAAAAGGCAAAGTGGGCACATGTGGAAGAAGAACAGAAAGAAGTGGTCAGTTAAGGGAAATTATTCAGGATGAAAGGGAAATGAACAAGAAAAAAATGGAAGAAAATGTAGTAAAAATATTGAAGAAAAAAGAGAAAATAGTGAGAGAAACAGTAGAAAGGAACAGATGTGTGATAATATTTGGAAACAGGGAGAAAGAAGAAAAAGTTAGGTCTGTGAGACTCGAGAGAGACTCAAATCAGGTGAGGCAAATATTGAACAAGATCGATCCCGAAGGAAACAAGTGGGAAAAAGAAATTGAGGAAGTAAGGAGGATAGGGCCATATAAGAAAGGAGAAGCAAGACCAATGAGAGTTAAGATGTCTTCAGAAAGTGTTGTAAATGACATACTTAAGGTGACCTGGAAACTAAGTAAAGAGGCAGGGATGGAAAATATTATAGTAAGAAAAGACTTGAATGAAGAAGAAAGAGAAGTTTTAAAATCTTTGAAGGACCAAGTAAAGGAAAAAAATGACAGGAGGACAGAAGAAGAATGTAAAACTTTTTTTGGGAGAGTGATGGATATGTAAGCAAGGAAGTGGTATGTGAAGAACTAGACGTAAAGGAAACAAAGGGGATGGATATGAATATGAGAAAGAGAAGAACGAGTAAAGATAAAAACAGTGCAGCAAATCTGAGCATCATGTTCAGTAATGTAGATGGATTAATGTCTAAGAAAGGGAAAATTGGAGACTACTTAAATGAAAATAAACCTGAAATTGTTTGCTTAGTAGAGACTAAATTGCCCCGAGATGTCGATACAAAATTATTTGGCTGGAATAAATATAAGATTTGGAGGAAGGACAGAGAAGGCAAATTTGGGGGAGGAATAGTGATATTAACTCATAATGACCTAAGAGTAAAGAATATAGAAATTGAAAATACCAAGGCTGAACCTTTGGGAGTTGTAATAGAGGACAGTTATGGACAAAAAATGGATGTAATAGTTTTTTATATGCCCCCCAAAACTAGGGCATGGACAAAGGAAGATTATGAAGTTAATAAGAGAATCCATTATTAGGCTAAAAATGTTAGTTGAACGAAGAAATAGAATAATACTAATGGGAGATTATAACTGTAAAGAAGTTGATTGGGAAAGTATGGATGCTAGGAACAATAAAGAATCATGGGGAAATAAATTAATGGAATTGATGATGGAAAACATGTTAACCCAGTTGATCAAAGAAAACACAAGAATTAGGGGTGTTGATGAACCATCCAGGCTCGACCTAGTATTCACAAAGGACCCAAATGATGTGAGAAACATAACCTACCATTGCCCCTTTGGTAAAAGTGATCATCTGGTAATTGAGATGGACGTGGTAGGAGTGAGGGAAGGAGAAAGAGATGAAAAACACAGAGAAAATAGATACAATTATGGGAAGGCAGACTTTGCTTCCCTGAGGAACTTTTTCCAAAATGTAGAATGGAGTAAAATGAATATGATTACAAATGTTGATGAGAAATATGAGTTTTTTATATAAGTATATAAAACAGGAGTTACTAAGTATGTCCTAAAATTTTCTGCAGCTATGGAAACGAAGAAAGAATGGTTTAACAACAGATGGAGGATGGCACAAGAGGCAAGAAAAAAAGCATGGAATAAAGTGAGAAGAAACTATAGTGAAAGGGCTTGGGAGGAGTACAAGCAGGTTAGAAATGAATATGTAAGGGTACGGAGAGAAGAGGAAAGGAAATACGAAAAAGATATTGTATCTAACTGTAAAAAAGAGCCGAAACTATTTTATAGGTTTGTAAATGGCAAAATGAAAGTTACGGACAGTATAATACGACTGAAGGATGGAGATGAAACATACGAAAGAGAGGAAGACTTGTGAGAAATAATGAACTACAAGCTGCAGTCAGTTTATGTATTGGAAGACGAATTTAGGGAGCCTGAAATGGAACCCAGGCTGATGAGAATGGCCGAAATTACAGTTGACATGAATGAGGTGCTACAGCTGATGAAGGATTTGGATGTGAGAAAAGCAATGGGACCAGATGGTGTGGCTGGATGGATCCTGAAGGAATGTGCCGACCAGTTAGTGTGGCCAGTTTATGTCATTATCAAGACCTCGCTTGAAAATGGACAGTTACCTAAAGATTGGAAAAGAGCAAGTATTTTGCCAATCTTTAAGGGAGGAGATAGGGAGGATCCACTTAATTATAGACCTGTGTCACTTACTAGTATTGTTTGTAAAATCAGTGAGAAAGTTATTAGAAAAAGATGGATAAAGTATTTAGAAGAAAATGAAGTGATAACACCAAGACAGTTTGGTTTTTGGGAAGGATGATCATGTATTACTAACCTACTAAGTTTCTACAGTAGAGTAACAGATGTTGTACAGAAGATAGAGGGATGGGCGGACTGTGTCTATCTGGATCTTAAGAAAGCATCTGACAGGGTACCCTATAAGAGACCATTGTGGAAGTTGAGGACATTTGGAGGGGTGCATGGAAAACTATTAAAGTGGATGGGAGATTATTTGATAGGAGGGCAGATGAGAACAGTAATAAGAGACAAGGTTTCACAATGGAGAAATGTGACTAGTGGAGTACCCCAGGGCTCTGTCCTGGCCCCAGTAATGTTTCTGATATATGTAAATGATTTGCCAGAGGGTTTGAATAGTTACATGAGTATGTTTGCAGATGATGCTAAAATTATGAAACATATTAAATGTATTGATAGTTGTAAAGAACTGCAAGAGGACTTGGACAAACTACACAGCTGGAGCCAGACTTGGAAAATGGAATGCCAAGAAGTGTCATGTATTAGAAATGGGTATAAGTGAAAGAAGACCACACTGGACATATAAAATGGGCAATGAGATGATTAGTAAAAGAAAGGATGAGAAAGACTTGGGAGTGATTATTCGGGATGACTTGTCACAAGAAAAGCATATGGATTACTGACCAACATGAGAGTGGCTTTTAATTATATGGATGAGGAAATGTTGAGGGAGTTGATAGTGACCATGATAAGACCAAGACTAGAGTATGCGGTGGTGGCATGGTCACCTCATTTGAAGAAGCATATTGATAAACTAGAGAGGGTTCAACGGATGCCATATTGATAAACTAGAGAGGGTTCAACGGATGCCAACGAAGATGATACCATGTTTAAGGGAACTCACCTATGAGGAGAGATTGGAAAAACTGAAGTTACCAACACTGCGTGAGAGAAGGGAAAGAGGTGACTTGATCACGATATTTAGAAATATAAGAGAATTGGAATGGGTGGATAGAGAGGATCTTTTTGTGTTGCATGATGGAAGAACAAGAGGTCGTGGCTTCAAGAGATGGTGCAGGCGAAAAACATTCATGTATTTAAAACTAGATTAGATGAACGTATATATGGAGACGGGACAACACGAGCTTAGCTCAATTCCTGTATTACTACAAATAGGTAAATACAAATAGGTAAATACACACACACACACACACTCTCTCTCTCTCTCTCTCTCTCTCTCTCTTTCACACACACACACACATACACACACACACACACTCTCTCTCTCTCTCTCTCTCTCTCTCTCTCATATAGAAAGCAAAAAACGGGAGGAGGACACAAAAGGATGGAATAACGATGAATACCAGGAGCTGTTGTCAGACATGGTTAGTTATCTACAGAAAGTGATTGAGAAAAGCAACAATATAATCCTAATGGGTGACTTTTAACTGTAAAGAGGTGAACTGGGAGGAATGGGACTCAGGAGGCAGTGAAGATTTGTGGGGCACTAAATTGTTAAATATGGTAATGAATAATATAATGACGCAGTGGGTCAAAGAACAGACACATTTCCGAGGTGATGACATACCAGCAAGATTAGATTTGCTTCTAACCAAAGAACCTGATGTAACTGAATCTCTAAAATATCTATGTCCTATAAGGAAAAAGTGATCATATGGTCATTGAGTTCCAGATGATAATAGGGAACACGGTGCCAAGAGACGAGCTTTATAGGCAAGGAAGATACAACTTTGAGAAAAGAAAAACTTTGCAGAACTGAGAAAATTTTTCAAAAATGTGGATTGGAGAAAATTCAGAGAAAGAAGAGAGATACAGAGGAAGTGGGATATCTTTCTAGACCTCTATAATTTGGGAGTGGAAAAATATGTGCCAAGAGTAAGTGGGAAAGAAAACTGGAAAAAGGAGTGGTTTAACAGAAGGTGTATGAAAGCAAAAAAAGAGAGGGCCGTGGCATGGAACAAATGGAGAAAGAGAGGTAATATCAGAACAAAGGAAGAATATAAAAGAACTAGAAATGAATATACAAGAATATGCAGAGAGGAAGAAAGGAATTTTGAAAAAGGTATAATTGACAAATGCAAGGATGAACCCAAATTGTTTTATAGACTTGCCAATGATAAATTCAAGCAAAAGGTAGGAATCAACCAACTGAAAGTAGAAGGAGAGGTCTACAAGGATGCGGTAATGCAATCTGAAAAAATGAACAAATGTTTCCAATCAGTTTTCACTAAGGAAAGCGAGTTTGTGGAGGGGGAGGGAGTGATTAGAAATGTAGTGATAAAAGATATAAAAGTGGAAGTGTACAAATTACTCGAAACTCAAGATGTAAGGAAAGCTCCAGGACCGGATGGAATCTCTAATTGGGTACTGAAGGACTGCAGAGAACAACTGGCGGATAAGATTCACAATTTAATTGTGTGTTCTCTGGAAGAGGGGAAAGTGCCTCGGGAATGGAAGAGGGCAAATGTGGTACCAATTTATAAGGGAGGAAACAAGGAAGAATCCCAGAACTATAGACCAGTGTCCCTAACCAGCATGGTCCTGAAATTGTGTGAGAGAATCCTGAAAGATAGATGGATAAAATATCTGGAATAGATGAATATTTTGACTGAAAGTCAGTTTGGATTCAGAAGTGGAAGGTCATGTGTTTCCAACTTGAGCTTTTACTCAAGAGTGATTGACATGCTACAGGAGAGAGACGGCTGGGTGGATTGTGTGTATTTAGATTTGGAGAAGGCCTTCGACAAGGTACCCCAGAAGAGACTAATACGGAAATTAGAGCATATCGGAGGACTGAAGGAAAGCCTCCTGGAATGGATGAGAGACTTTTTGAGTGACAGACAAATGAGGACAGTAATAAAGGACAGGACATCTGGATGGAGAGAAGTAACAAGTGGTGTCTCACAGAGCTCGGTGTTGGCACCAGTAATGTTCCTGATTTACGTAAATGATATGATAGATGGAGTGAACAGTTATGCAAGAAAGGTAGAGGTTGAAGAGGACTGTAAAATGCTGCTGGAGGATCTGGATAGGATACATGATTGGAGCCAGATGTGGGAAATGAAATTCAATGCAAAAAAAAATGTCAAATATTGGAAAAAGTACCAAGTGGCCATCACTGAATTATTTGATGGGTACAGAGGGTGAGAGGTGTTAATACTGGGGGAGGGGTAGACCGAGAAAGACATGGGATGAGGTCATTAAGTGTGACTTAAAGGTTAAGGGACTGAACCGGGAGGCTGCCAGGGATCGAGCAGTGTGGAGAGCAGCCATTAGGTGACCAAGGCCGACGCATGCAAGCATGTTGGAGCCTTCAAAAACGAAAACGAAAACGTAATGAATCAATTAGAAAAGCGAGAAAAGAGAAAAATTTGGGACTGCCAGTCCAGTATAGTTTGTCACCTGAAAAACACATAAATAAGATAGTTAGAGAGACATATAAACTCTTGACCAATATAAGAGTGGCATTTCATTACATGGATGAGGAGATGATGAAAAAATTGATAGTGGCCATGATCTGCCCCAGGTTAGAATATGCAGCAGTAGTGTGGTTCCCACACAAAAAGAAAGATATAACCAAGATTGAGAGAATACAAAGAACAGCAACCAAGATGGTCCCCAGTTTGGCAGATTTGTTGTACAGAGAGAGGCTGGAAAGGCTGGATTTGCCTTCCTTAGAGGAAAGGAGAGAGAGGGGCAACATGAATGCAGTGTTCAGGACCATGATGGGAGTAGATAAAACTGACAGAGAAAATCTGTTTGTGTGGGATGAGAGGGTAACAAGAGGACAAGGAATGAAACTAAAGAAGCCAAGCTGCTTGAAGGACCTTATAGATGCATAAACCTGTGGAATCACCTGGACAAAGATATTGTCCAGTCTAAAAACTTAAACGAGTTTAAAGCAAAACTTGACTTATTGAGAAACAGACGCGGGACCCCACGAGCATAGCTCACTTCCTGTATATCATAATTAGGTAAATACAATTAGGTAAATACACACGCACACACAGGCCACAGAGAGAGAGATGGACGTCTTCCTGGATCGCAGGGAAATAATCGCTGAATCAGCGGTGAAAAGGAGACCAGCCTATTGTCATTATGTGAATGAGTGCGTGAGTGGTGGTCCCATCGGACATTAGTTTTAAAAAATGCAGGGTTCAGTTATAAAGAGTACAAGATACAGTGGAAATAGAAAAGTTTCCATATAATTGCATCATGGTGGCACCGAAGAGCGATGGAGGTTTGCTTACATTTGGTGAAGGGGAATTCATGTGCTTCCCTGAAGATGATGTGGGAAATGGAAGTACTAAACTGAACCAAACAAGAGTAGCAGGAGTAGAGAAAACAGCAGAGAGGAATGTTCAGGAATTAAAAAAGGTATGGGTAGTAATTAGAGAGTTGCAGGAACGGACCTTAGAACAGGAGAGAGAGATCAAAGTCTTACAGAACAAACTGGAAAAAGTTTGAACATATAGTGAAGAACAAGAAAGAGAAGTCACAGAATTAAAAGTGAGTAACGAATCTGCCACAAATGAAATAAAACAGCTCGAGGGAAAATAAGAGGCTGGAAGAAGAAAGGGACAGAATGAAAAGTAAATTAGATGAATATGAATCAAAATCAAGGATGCAAGATGAACATATTACGGAAATCAAGGAGCAACATAAGAGGTGGAAGAAAATTCAGGAGGAAGGGAATGTAAATTTGAAAGAGATTATAGAACAACAAAGCAAGGAAAAGGTGGAGAAGGAAGTGGTCAGGGTACTGAGAAGTAGGGAAAAATGTGTAATAATTTCAGATGTAAAAGAAAAATGTATGACAATAAGATTAGAAAGAGAAAGAGAAGAAATGAGTAAAGTTAAAGAAATAATATCAGTAGTTATGGAGGGTAACTACAAAGCTCAAGAAGAGATCGAAGAAGTGTTTAGGTTAGGAAAGTACGAGGAAGGAGGGGCAAGGCCATTGAATGTAAAGTTTAAGTCCCAAGTAATGGTAAATGACACCATCAATAGAACATGGAAATCATCAGACAAAGAGGGATTCAAAAATGTCTGGATAAGGAGAGATGCAAATGAGGAAGAAAGAGCTAAAATAAAGGAGTTAGTAAAGGACGTACAAGCAAAAAACGAACAGAAAACGGAGGAAGAGAAGACAGTGTTTTATTGGAGAGTTATGGACCAGAAATTGAGGAAGTGGTACTGAAGAAGAGAAGGAGAGAAGAGCGTATAAGTAATAATGAAACAAGTTTGAAAGCGGCATACACAAATATGGATGGTTTAATATCGGCAAGGTTTGAAATCAACAATATCTTGAGGGTACGTGAACCTGATGTTATGTGCTTTGTAGAGAGAAAATTAAGTGAGGATACTGATATCCGTATGGGAGATGATAAACACAAACTGTGGAAAAGAGACAGAAAAGATAAAACAGGAGGAGAAGTGACGATAGCTCTGAAGAACAACATAAGTGTATGTTAGTGAATATTGCTGTTAGTGTGTGTGCACGCGCACACACCTGCTAAGTCACGAGTGGACGTCATCAGAAGGGTCCTGCGGTATGCAGCTGGGGGCCTGGGCAGTTCGCGTTGTGAGGCCGGTGAGTGTGGTTTGCCTAGTCTGACACTGGTAGCAGGGCGTGGTTAGAAAAAATGGCGTCGTGTTCGACTAAGTGGCATTCAGAATTTGAAAATGATTCTGCATATGAGAGCTGGAAAAAGGACCGATATTTGGTGCAAACTAATGGACTTACCCAAAGAAAAACAAGCCTTAGCTATTCACCAGTCATTGTCTGGAAAAGCGAGGGTGGCGTCTTCGGAGGTTGATGCGGCTGTTTTGAAGTGGGAAGATGGTGTTCAGACCTTGCTGAAAAAATTAGACAGTTTATTTCTTGTGGACAAAGGATGTCGACAGTTTGCAGCTTTTTATGAATTGTACAACTTCAGAAGAGCCGGTGATACGAACATTCGTGAGTTCGTGGCAGAATTTGAGCATGTTAATTTCAAATTTACGAAGCAGGACATGGCACTGCCAAATTCAGAAATGGCTTTTATGCTCTTACCTGCATGCAAACTTTCAGGCAGTGAGCAACAACTAGTGATGTCCGCGATAACTGAGGTGACATACGAAAATATGAAATCTGCCCTGAATCGTATTTTTGCTGGTGAAATTGGCGGCCAGAACAATGCATCGGTGTCCGCCAGGAAGGTGAAAGGCGAACCAGTATTTTGAAGTGACGAAGTTGGGGGTGAGGAAACATTTTATGTTAGAGGTACTCGACGAGGACGGAGAATGTTGAGGGGTGGTGCAGTACGTGATCGAGGTCATGGTGGTGGCCGATATTCAACCGTATCTGCTAGAATTCCCCAATGCTCATCCACCGGCAGGAGGCAGAACCCACTTGGGTCTGATGGAAAGGTACTGAGGTGTTTCATATGTGATTCTAGATTTCATTGGGCACATGACTGTCCGGATGTATACAAAAACGACGGCAGTTGAGAAGAAAATTCTGAAACAGTGCATCTGTCGTTATTTATGGGCTATGCGGATGATGCCGCCAGTAGAGGTAAGTTACAGACTCTAATAGAAGAATCTAAGGGATGTGCTGTTCAAGACACAGGGTGTTCTACAACTGTATGTGGAGTTGAATGGATCAATTGCTATCTAAGTGCGCTCGCTGATTACAAACGTGAAGCTATAAGAGAAGAAGCGTCATCCTCAACGTTTACTTTTGCTGATGGTGTCACAGTTTCTTCCCTCAAACGTGTTACTCTGCCCTGCTACATTGGAAATATGCGTGCAACCATCGTGACTGATGTTGTGAAGAACTGCAATATTCCCTTGCTGCTGAGTAAACATTCCATGAAAAAAGCAAAAATGCTGATTAACTTTGGAAGTGACCAGGTCAATATTTGTGGAACTATCATTGATTTGAAGTCCTCATCTTCAGGCCATTACTTGCTTCCAATTTCTTTATGACTAGGTCATGAATTTTGTGAAACAATCATGCTGGCATCTCTTGGGGGTGATGTAGAAAAAAACGCTTTGAAGCTTCACAGGCAATTTGGACACCCAACATCAGCGAAATTAATTAAACTGATCACAGATGCAGGGATTAAAAGTTCAGAACTGGAGCAGGCTATCAAGGCTGTATCTGATGCTTGTACAGTCTGTTGTAGATTTAAGAAAGCCAAGCCCAGACCCGTAGTCAGTTTGCCCATGGTGTCTAAGTTTAACGAAGCCATAGCCATGGATTTGAAAGCTTGGGGAAGGCATTATTTCTTAGTCCTTGTTGATTTGGCGACCAGGTATTGTAAACGATAGTAATCACGGATAAGTATGCGCTCACCATTATCAAAGGAATATTTCGGAGCTGGATTGTTGTGTTTGGTGCACCTAGAAAAATTCTTACAGACAATGGCATTCAGTAGGAGGTGGGTGGGTGGATGTGGCATGTTTGCAGGAAGTCTGGTACAGGGGTGGATCAGCCAGAAAGATTGTTGGGAAGGATTGCTACTATAAGTTGCTTTGGCAGGGGGGAACTGACGGATATGGGGGTGTGGGTGTGTTGGTTGCAGAGAAATGGGTGGAATATGTCATGAATGTTACGAGAGTAAGTGATAGGATATTAGTAGTGAAAATTTTGGTCGGGCAGAGGTTGGTTTCAGTTATATCGGCATATGCTGGATTGGATGACGCAGAAAAGGATAGATTTTGGGATGATTTAATACGTGTAGTGAGTGGTATGGGTGATGATGAGGTAGTGGTTCTGGGAGGGGATTTAAATGGTCATGTGGGTGAAGCAGCTCAAGGTTATGAAGGAGTCCATGGAGGATGTGCGTATGGTGTGAGGAATGCGGAAGGGGAAAGAATACTCGAGTTTGGGGAGGCTATGGACATGATTGTGTGCAACACACATTTTAGGAAAAGAATCAGCCGGTTGATTACGTATGAGTCCGGGGGAATTAGTAGTCAGATAGATTATTTTCTGGTCAGGAGGGTTGATAGGAGATTAGTGAGGGATGTTAAAGTTATAGGAAGCGAGGAGTGTGTGCAGCAGCACAAACTGTTGATTTGTGACATGGTGCTTAAGGA
>JAGKTI010003149.1:0-23607 GCA_018397915.1 Birgus latro | reverse complement strand
CACACCACAACGCTCCTTCACTTCCTCATTTGTTAGTCTGTCTCTCCATGTGACTCCACATGCTCCTCTCAAATAACTCATTTCCACTGCTCTCACTCTTGACTTCTGTCCTTCCAACAGGGTCCAAGCTTCACTTCCATATGTCAGAGTTGGTATCACAATACTGTCATGTAACAACTTTTTCACTTCCATGCTCACCTCCCTGTTTCTTATCACTGCTTTCAACGAACCAGCAACCTTCCTTCCCTGCTGTACCCTTTCGAGCACTTCACCCTCCAGACTACCATCCTTACTCATCACACTGCCCAAGTACTTAAATTCACTCACATTCTCCATTTCCTTCCCATCCAATCTCACTGTACACTCACTGGCTTCACTTCTCTCGAAGACCATCACTTTACTCTTCCCCACATTCACCTTTAGATTCCGTTTCTTACACACTCTCCCAAACTCATCTACCAAGCCTTGCAGCTCCCCTTCGTCTTCACTCAACAACACAGTATCATCTGCAAACAACAGTACAGGTAGTTTCCAAACACTGCCCTCTCTCACTAGGGCCGCTCCAACATCCACTGCCCGACCTTGTATCTCTTTTATAACCCCATCCATATACAGATTGAACAACCATGGAGACATGACACATCCTTGTTTCAATCCAACCTTCAAATGGAAAGATTCACTCAGTTTGCCATCCACACGCACTGCAGCCTTAGCACCCTCATACATACTCTTCACTGCCTTCAACAACTTCCCATCCACTCCATATATTCTTAATACCTTCCACAAACCTTGTCTATCCACCCTGTCATATGCTTTCTCCAGATCCATGAAGGCTGCATACAACTTCTTGCCCTTCTCTAGAAACTTTTCCACTACGGATCTAAGAATGAATATCTGGTCTACACAACCTCTTCCCTTCCTAAAACCTCCTTGTTCTTCTCCAACTCTACTAACTTTAAGAAATTTTTGCTCTGAATCCTGATTTTCTATTAATAATGAAATTAAGCACAAATTTTTGACTGAATTTCAAATAATTGTGTGTGCAAAGCTATATGGTAATAAAGATTAAAATTGCCGATTCGGTCCAAGATCGACTGTGTTTACATCAGTCAGCTGATGAGTGGCTGGTTCACCTCGTGGTTTTCCATTCCTTGTTTATTTTCCTCTTTTTTCCTCAGCTTTCTGATCTTCTTCTATCATACCTTCCACATTCTCATCAACAACTGTCTAAACAACCATTCTTAGGGTTGTAGCTAGCAAAATATTGCTCTTGTGTCCATTATTATTACTGTTATTGTGTCAGTGTTATTATTTTATGTACTGTGTATGTTAGTTTTGTGGTATAGGTAGCCTTCATTCCAGAATGCTCTAGAATATCGGAATAATTGCCAGACAATATTGGAGAATTTGGATGAAGTATGGTAATAGTCCAGGGAATGGTATGTGGGGCCCTACCAGGTGAGTAAACCAGATGAGTACTTTTGCTATTTCCGGACTTTTGTCATCCCCGGACTGGTCTCCCCCCCCCGTTTAGTCCGTGAAATCGAGGGTCGAGTGTAACAAAAACGAAGAAAGGTACAGCATGGTGGGATGAAGAGGTTACAAGAGCAGTGGAGGAAAAGAGGAAGAAGTGGCTAGAATGGTTACAGAACAGGGGTTCAATTGAAATAAATGAATATATTGAGAGCAAGAAGCACAAAAAACAGACTAATGAAAAGGAAAAATAAGGAGGTAAATGATGATCTAGGAAAGAAAGTGAATGCAAATTACTCTGATAATAGGAAGTTATTCTTGCATGAGGTGCGGAAATGTAGAAGTGACAGCGGAAAGAAAGTGTGAAGGATGTAAGTGGTATTAAACTATGGGGATGAAGTAAGGCCCAGATGGAAAGAATATTTTGAAAGCCTGACAAATGGGAATAGAGAGAGCAGAGGAAGTGTAAACATGATTGGTTTTGGTGGTGTAGAGAAGGAATGCAGTGCCAGGAAACGTGACTCTTGCAAAGGTGAAGAACACTGTGAAGCGGCTGAAAAATTGGAAAGCAACTTGGGTTGATGAGATGTATGCAAAAATGATTCAGTGTAGTGAAGAGAGCAGAATGCTTGTTGAAGATAGGTAAGGAGGCATAGGCGAGTGAAACTGTAACAGCAGAGTGGAAAAAGGCATGATTGTACCCCTGTACAAAGATAAAGGTGAGCGAAATGAGTGCAAGAATTATCGTGGCATAAGTTTATTGAGTGTGGTAGGGAAGGTATAAGGAAGAATTATTACAGAGAAAGTAAGAGAGATATCAGAAGTCCTAGTGAGTGATGAAGAGGGTGGCTTTAGGAGTGGCAGAGGATGTGTGGATCAAGTATCTGCAGTGAGAAAGATAGCGAAGAAGGCTTATGAGAAGGACTAAAAGGTGTTTATGGCATTTATGGATCTGGAAAAAGCATACGACAAAGCAGACGGAGAAGGATTGTGGAAGGTTCCGCACATGTGATGGTAAGCTGCAAGGTGCTGTCAAGAATCTTTATGATGGTAGTGAAGCATGTGTAAGGGTAAATGGGCATCCAAGTGAATGGGTCATGATCGGCAGTAGTCAAATAAATCGCAAAAAACTTTGAAAACTCCCGAGTCATTGATATTACTATGGAGGAGGGTAGGGAGTGAGGGGGGAGCCGGGAGGGTATGGAGGAGGGATGGGAGGGAGGGAGAAGCGAGGCTGTGGGCAGGATTCTCCCCCTTCTGTCAACAGGCGGACAGGCGCTTTTACCGTACATTTATTCATGGCTTGCAGTCTGTTAGACACTGAGTGGCCAAGCAGAAACACAACTCACAGTGATTGGGTGACTTTCGACGTTCGGTAGAGAGGTTGACGGCCACTGTCATCTAACATATACTCGTGGCTTGTGGTCTGTGTTCAATGGAGGTGGCGGATGGGAAAGACTTAGCCCCCATGGCCGCACGATGTTTGACATTTGGTAGGGAATGCGTACAAACGTTTTGAAACCACTTGCAGGTCACAGTCATATTACTCGGGTGCTGGAGGTTTGCTGGGAGAGATAGGACCAGTGTGTGGCTTTGACCATTCAGTACAGGGGTGGAAGGACATTTTAGCTCTGGTTTTGGGTTACGGACCACTTCCCACTTACAGCTCAAGCCCAGTGGCCACGATACCAAATGTTTGAACATGTCAGCTGGCCGGCCAAAGTTCTAGGGTACTTTTACATCTGGATAATAGCAAGTAAATTCGGATAATGGTTTAATAAAGCCCAGGTCCAGCATCCAGATAATGAACACGTCTGGATACTGAGCATCCGGATAAATGAGGGGCTGTTATTATTATTATTAATATTATTATTACAATTATTTTACTGGTATTATTATTATTGTTATTTATTACTTGTGGTAAGTGGGGACGCTCACCATCCACTCACTCGACGTAGTGCTGCTTTAAGTGTCTGCCCTTTCCTCTCTTCCATCCTTCCTCTTCTGTCTTTTTTTCCTTCATTCTTTCCTCTTTCTTCTGGCTATGGGTGACTTTACACTCCCTCTTCTGTCTTTCTCTTCTTCACTCTTTCCTCTTCCTTCTGCCAATGGGTGATTCTACACTGACTGACAAGCCATATGGTTTCCTGTATACCAGGAAACCATTTACTATGCTAGGTGGTAACCATATTACCAAATTATGGAGCCTGGTGGTTTTTGTTGGTAATTAAGGTGCTCCAATTAAATTGAGCCTGTGTAGTTTTATGTCCAAGGGGTGATTGGGGTTTATTGCTAACATAATGTCACTCAGGGATGAGTGAGGGTGGTCACTCTCATCTTAACCCCTAAAGTCAACAGTTCACTCAACCCCCTCCCCTCCTGAACTGCAAAAAAAGGAGTGCTTTTTCAGGTATTATAAATGTCAAAACTTATGGTATATATTTCTCTATCTATCTATCTATTGCCAGACGCCTTGATCCCGAACGGGGTGGCCACAAACAAATCGCTTCCATGTCACTCTGTCCCCTGCCATTTCACTACCACGCTCCCAACTCACACCCCCCTCTCTCATATACCTCTCCACTCCATCCCTCCATCTCATCCTCGGCCTCCCCCTCCCTCTCCCCTCCTCCACCTCACTCACATACGCTCTCCTCGTCAGTCTTTCACTCTCCATCCTCTCCACATGCCCAAACCACCTTAACGTGTTTCTCCTAACGCTTCCCATCACGTCCTCAACCACACCACAACGCTCCTTCACTTCCTCATTTGTTAGTCTGTCTCTCCATGTGACTCCACATGCTCCTCTCAAATAAATCATTTCCACTGCTCTCGCTCTTGACTTCTGTCCTTCCAACAGGGTCCAAGCTTCACTTCCATATGTCAGAGCTGGAATCACAATACTGTCATGTAACAACTTTTTCACTTCCATGCTCACCTCCCTGTTTCTTATCACTGCTTTCAACGAACCAGCAACCTTCGTTCCCTGCTGCACCCTTTCGAGCACTTCACCCTCAAGACTTCCATCCTTACTCATCACACTGCCCAAGTACTTAAATTCACTCACATTCTCCATATCCTTCCCATTCAATCTCACTGTACATTCACTGGCTTCACTTCTCTTGAAGATCATCACTTTACTATTCCCCACATTCACCTTTAGATTCCGTTTCTTACACACTCTCCCAAACTCATCTACCAAGCCTTGCAGCTCCCCTTCATCTTCACTCAACAACACAGTATCACCTGCAAACAACAGTACAGGGAGTTTCCAAACACTGCCCTCTCTCACTAGGGCCGCTCCAACATCCACTGCCTGACTTGTATCTCTTTTATAACCCCATCCATATACAGATTGAACAACCATGGAGGCATGACACATCCTTGTTTCAATCCAACCTTCAAATGGAAAGATTCACTCAGTTTGCCATCCACACGCACTGTAGCCTTAGCACCCTCATACATACTCTTCACTGCCTTCAACAACTTCCCATCCACTCCATATATTTCAAGAGCAAGAATTTACACACCAGAAGATGTAAGTCTCATGCAGATTGACCAAGCCTAAGGTGCGGCTAATTGGTTCTGGACTGCGCCTGTGCCATAGAAAACCCTGTTATACAATCACTAAACCTTTGGGAAAAATGGAATTTGGTTCTGGATGTTCACCCAAAGTCCCCCTTTTCACCCTACTTTTCTCCATTTCTCCCCACTTTACACACACACACAATCAAGCAATCAGTCAATGCATATATTACACACAAATTAAACACCAAACAATAAATAATAAAAGGCTTTAAGGGCATAAAATACCGTACGTACTTGACGCCGATGATGATAGTGCTCAAGTGGAAGGGGTAGGGATGGGGGTTCTGAGGCAAGAGGCAGGCTACTGCCTCATGTTTTTTGGGTCTGGCACCTTAATGTACCCGCGCCACAGGTATGAATATAGTTTATGCGCATGGTTCGTTTGGGGGCGTCTGGCACCTTGCCGCATCATAGAAAACCGTGCTTCTATTGACTGTAATTCTCGGACAGAAGCGGAGCAAAGAAAATAACAGTTACCCTTTCCAGCCTGGTGAGAGGTGGTACATCACAGAAAATGGGCCTCATTATGGTGACTCACCTGTCAAAACTCATAACATTCAAGGTGAATAATGTTCCTACACATGAATAAACATTGCCTAACTAAACCTGAACAAAAAATATAATATCCTTGGGGGATGGGGGGAACATTCCTTGCAATAAATTTTTCATGCAAAAAATAAGAATGATACATTCATCGATGAACTCTATACTACAAACATGATAATAGAATATCATGGTATAGCTGTAACATAAAGGTTTAAGATGGCTTTATATGTGCACAAATGTTTCACTTACCATAGGAAAACAAATAATTACAAGGCTAAAGTGGCATAGAGACATAACCCACAAAAAAATATGGTAATGCGTGGTAAATTTCCAATAATACACATTACACTGGGCTCATAACATACACACATATTACTATACATACACTAGGAACTGCTACAATAAACATACACACATATTACTATACATACACTAGGTATTGCTACAATAAAAACAAAGTCTTATTTTAGGTATATAAAGAGAAATGAAGTTGAGAAATTAATCCTCATTCGATGCGTCATGCGAGGATGTAGGGGAGTAACACAGTGGAGGAAAGGAGGAAGGTGGAGGGAGGGTGGGGAATTTCCAGAGGGAGGGAGTGTATAGCGTGGAAATACCACCTTTAACTGAACATTCGAGTAGGAAGGAGAAGTGGTGAGGGATACGTCTCTCGGCAGCCAAGCCAGGGGAGTAAGGTGAGTGGGGGGAGGGGCAGGAGGGAAGTCACTGCTACAGCCAAACCTCACCTCTATGCTCTAGTGGCAGTAGGAAGGGTAAAAAGGGTGGGATACATCACACAAGACATCGACTGAGGGGGTAGACAGAGGGAGAGACAGGGCAAGGGAGGGGCTCATCCCACACTCTGTTGGTGGGCTGGAGCCCTCCTCTCTCCCTCTCAACTCGTTGCTGGGATGGTCTTGTAGTAGGTTACATCAAGTAAGAAGCGGAAAAATTTGAATGCAGTTTTTTATTGCAATTGTAACTGAGTTGCAGTGGTTGGTGGGGGTGCCCACCAACCACTGCAACTCACAAAAAACAAACATGGTTGGGAACGAGGAGGGGAGAAAGACTTTCCCATTCACCACTTCCAAATGCATCAAGGAGGCTGCAGGCAGAGGCATAAGCCCTGGGAGCCCCAACCAAACAATACAACCGCTGTCCCCTCTGACAAGAGGGGATAAGGTAGGGAAAACTCCAGCACTGTCTCACTTTCCTATCACCTCTGGGTTTGGTTCACCCAATGACTCCCACACATGCTGAACTCCTTGGTTGATGTTGCTAACTGCATTCCAAAATATGGTATGCAGGCTAATCATACCTAGCAACCAGTGGCATTTGAAAAATGACCTTAACTAATTAGGGGTTTCCACTTTTCAGTGTAAAGTTTGGGTATATGGCCTTAAGTCTGAAAATTCATACTGGAGATTAGTAACTTGATGTCAGAATAAAGGATATCCTCCATATTAGATTACCTATGTACTATATGATACAACACAATGTTGCTAACCTTTTGTTCGGTGCTGTGATCCACTTGAAACGGGGAACTGCTCTCGTAGTTTTGCCTGACCTGCCAGTCTCTCTGCATTAGTTTTGGTTGGCAGCATTGGAGCATTCTGGTGGCAAATAAAGCACTTAAAAATATAATAATCCCTCCCACCCCTCACACACACACATACACACACACACACAGAAATCTCCACGATCCTTCATTATATAATGCAAAAGTAGTGACCTTCATTATTAACTACAAAAATAAAATGATGCTGAGAAAATAGCTTGAAGGAGAACAGTATGTTATCATTCTAGCTTATGCTCCTAAGTGTGGGCTGAGTGAGGAGGTTTAACATATGTTGCAAGATGAGCACTTGGAAGTTGTGTCTAGTGTGGACATGCGCATATTCAAAAATGTACTAGTGGTGACCTGAATCAGTATATCCAAAGCCAAGGTTGGGCTTTTTGCGGAATCCATGGTGGTTGTGAATACAGCACCAGAAATGATTAATGAGAATGATTTTATAAAACCCTCAGACATGGTTGTGTGTAGACCTACCATGTCTGAGGGACAGCTGACTAATAACTTTCTTTTCAGGTTGGAATAAAATTCAGATGGCTTTTATCCCTGTCAGAAGGCACAGGATGTTAATCAGGGACATCAAAGTTATAACTGGAGAAGAATTTGAGGGAGAAGAATTTGAGACGGTATGTCACAGCATAAACTACTAGTCTGTGACCTCCGGCTGAGGAAACAAAATCTTTGTATGGAGGAGGAATGTGAGGAAATTAAAAAACACAGTGACAAAATAAGCTTTCTTTCCAAACGGGACACTGTAAATGATTATCAGATGTGGAGCACATGGCAATGTTAGTAAATGCTTTGGCTTTCTTAATCAGTCCGGTAAAATCCAAACATATTGCCTGTGATAGGAAAATGGGAGCCCTCAGACATAAAATGACTTGGTGGTGGAATAAGGAAGTGGAGGAAGCTATCTATCTACATACCTAGGCTGCTTTCCCCAAGAAAAAGGGAGGTAGCCGAGACAGGTCAACACACTACCAATTACTCATCCACTCATACACATTCATTCGCATCTTAGCCCTAAAGGGGAGAAGGAACAGATCCTCACCGCACCACACCGCACGAGGATCAACTACGCAGTGCAGTCAGTGACATCCGCAGCAGGGCCCGACAGCAAAGCTGGTTTACCCCTGCCACATCATAATGGATCCAGCCCCTTACCTGCACCTGACCTGATCAGCTGATCAGACAAAATGCAGAAGAACATCCCCTCAGGGAAGCAATTAAGGAAAAAAAGGAAGCGGTTCAACGAATGGAAGAAAGGTGGAGACTGGAGTTAAATCTGGCAGCCGAGTGCAGGGCTATGACTGAGGTATACAGGGAAAAGACTAGGCACTGAAAGAAATAACTGACAAGTTTAATGACCCAAAAAGGTACAGAATATGCTCAGTGTAGGAATGCTGGCTTGCTGATGCATAAGACTTAATGAGGGCATGGTGTGAACACTACTGTGAATGGAATGCTGAGACAAGGCAATGTCCTTCGCCAAAATATATAGAGGAGGGAGTCAGAAATGCAACGACTATGATTAAGTTGGGTAAAGTTAATGCTACCTCTAAAACTGTAGCAGTGATGCTCCAAGCTGCTAGTAATTTATGTGAGAAACTGGAAAATAAGCTGATAAATGCATTTGTAAAGGCATTTGTAAGGGAAGAAACAGTATTAGAACTATCTGAAGTGTGTTTGCATACCTACAGTACTGTATCTACAGCCAGATACCTTAATTAAGGAAGAGATGGTCACAAATAAATTGCCTCCATATCATCTTGTCCTCCACCATTAGGCCACTCAATTTCCAACACACACACCTTTCTCTCATATACCTCTCCACTAGGGTGTTTCATATTTGGAATTTTTTTACAATTTGTTCATATTGCTTGTGGCTGTGATCCATTGTCCCCAAAAATGATTCCTACAAACTCTCGGAAATTGAAATGTATTTTGAAGTCGCACTCATTTGCCACCTCGGGGCTGGTGACAGCGCGATATAGTTTTTGGTTATCTCTCCTGATTGTGACTCGGGAATTGGCGCCCCCCCCCCATCCTGAAATTGAGCAGTGGGTAAACGCCATTTCAGTGCCTCAGGCGACATTCAGTGTCTGGGTGTGAGTTGCTGGTGAGGTGGTGTCATGGAAAGTGCTTAAAGTGTGGGTTCTTGCTTGGTGTGTGCAATCTTATTACAGTTGTTTGAAATTTTGCCAGTCTTATTGCACATAAATATATATAATCTGGATATCTAGCTAATTTGGTAATCAGATATTTACTACAGACTAATCAGATTTTTCAGATGCCTGATAACACCAATTCTGACCTTAACTACAGGTCAGTTGAGGACATTTCTCTTGGTGTGTGGCTTGTCAAAATAGCCCAGTTCTAGACTTTTCAAACAAGACATTTTGCTTGTTTTTATATGGCATCACAAAGACCAGAAGGCATCAATTTCAAATGCAGCAAAGGTGGTTTCACAGAAACTGAAGGAAGATGGAAGACAGGCCAACTTCTTTGTGAAAACGGAGGCCAACCTGAAGAGGCAGATTAAGCAACTCCAAGAACAATACATGGCACTGAGGAAGGATGTGATGAAAGTGATGAAGAACACATCAGCTGCTATCACACCAAGCAGGGCCCAAAAGAACAATCTGGACTTTTTCAAGGACTTTCTCAACTACCAGGACAAGGAGGTGGCATCACTGGCAGAGAAAGCCCTTCGACGTCACCTCTGGTATCTCAGCGAGGAGGCTATCTCCCTGGGCTTCTTCAACAAAAGACTTATACCAGAGACCAGACAAAGGATGCTGGAAAACTTTCCCAAGCCAGCCAGGAAGTGTCTGAAGAGGCTGGAGAGAAAAAAATCTCAGGATTTCTACCACTGATACCCTGGAGAGATTTGTGACCTGCCAAACGAAAGAAATGCTAGAGTGGCTGGCAGCTGAGGCTGGAGTTCAGCAGTAGGTCCCTGAAGTCATCTACACCCAGGACCTCAACGACTTGGTCAAAAATCTGAAAGTTATAAATGATGCTCCAGAACAAGGAATTGCAATAGTTATGAAGCTCGACGCACGATGCAAGGATGAAGAGCCGAAACGGTTCCTTCTAAGAATTGTGCGTCCATCCATCCATCATCTAATCCTATGTCGCCCCTCAGAGAAGTGTAGGAGCCCGGGGCTAGGCAAGCTGATCCTGACATTAACCCCTTAACTGCAGGCTTGACGGATGCGGTTCTTGTGCGTCCTCCGGGGGAAATTCGAACTCCGACTGACTTTTTAAAAATAGTCCTAGAATATTATAATTACATATGCATATGGCACATACCTTCAGCTTTCTCCTGGGATGTTTGTTGAGCTTTTGTCGACTACCGTAGGACTTGTGGAGACTTCTGAAGTTGGGTAACGAAGTCTCCACTTTACACTTCCTGACATCCCATAATACGAATACCACTGCCTGATATTATCACTAGAAACACTATTCAATGAATTCCAAGTAGTTTGGAATCGATACTCAAAAAAAAACACAAACACACACACTGTGAAAGCAATATAAAATACAAGCGCGTATGAGCCTCCCACGCGCTAGTTCACCGCTCGTATTCTGTCATTTCTTATTCATGTACACACTCACACTTTATTATTTCTAGTACTTTATTACACTTATATATATCTACAGTATTTCCCGATAAGTTTCCTTCAGTAATAGGAGTTTATTTTCACTCCAGGCATTCACTTTCTCATTCAGTAAACTACGTAAAGAGCGAAGCTTTCATTTTCACTGTCATTACTCCAAGTATCAGTCACTATTCATCGTTATCGTCGATAATTCAGCTACTTCAAGTCAACAGCAGAGTCATTTAGTCCTTTACCGCTTCCCACACAATGTTTATTAGGGGTAGATGTCTCAGGGCCTTTTACAATGGGCACAAAAGCGGCGGAAATGGAGGGGCGCGACTGCGACGTGATTCCACCTTGAAGGACGACAGTGAACTGAATGATATAAATATCTGGGCAGCCAAGGGTTGAAAATGTCAGCTGCTAATGTATATGCTATGAAATAAGTCGTAGGAAATCTAGACAATACATAATAAATTCGGTAGTTCCAGGTGAATATAAATATCACTCAGGCTTCTCCCTTCCTTAAGTCATACGACATATTTCAAGGGGAAAAAAGCAGGGGAAATTAGTGAACGAGTGCAGGTTGGATGCTGCCAAGTGATAATTAGCCAATTCCAAGTGTATGCCATTATCAATTACCTTATTTTTTTTTATATACAGAATATATATTATTTTGTATAAGAATAGGGCACAGGGCTCATTTCAATGGATGAAATCAGTGGAAAAATCCGTGGAAGATTTGCGTAGCGCAGAGCGGCTGAGCAGACGACACGAGAGGGTAATGGAGGGGAGATAGGGAGGGGAGTCTAGAATGGAGGAAAATGGGCAAATTGTCAACAATGGATCGGAGTACTGATGACATTAGCAGCTCTGACTATTGTTGGACATTGGCAGTACTGACAGATGATACAAGTCACCACTTGAAAGCCCGGGTGAATTCAAAACAACACAGAATCACCAAAGTAACGCCCCGCAGTTTGATCCACTGCGACCAACCGTCACCACATTGACGACCGCGGTTAAGGGGTTAAAGATGAAAGTGACCAGCCGCACTCATCCCTGAGTGGCATTACATAAGCAATAAACCCCAACCACCCCTTGGATACAAACCTTCACCAGCTCAATCCAATTGGAGCGCCATAATTACCCACGAAACCATTAGGTGCCAAAATTTGGTTATATGGTTACCACACTGCATAGTAAATGGTTTCCTGGTGTACAGGAAACCATTTGGCTTGTCACTCAGTGTAGAGTCACCTACAGGCAGAAGGAAGAGGAAAGAACAAATGAATGAAAGACAGAAGAGGGAGTGTAAAGTCACCCACATGCAGAAGGATGAGGAAAGAATAAAAGAAAGACAAAAGAGGATGGAAGGAAAGAAGGATGGTGGAGAGGAAAGAGGAGACACCCAAGAGCAGCAATACATCGAGTGAGTGGATGGTGAGCGCCCCCACCTATCACAGTACAATAAGAGAAAAACGGTTCGGACAACAAAAGCGGGAGTGGCTCGAGAGTTTACCTGACTCCACTGGAGTCAATGTTGAGATTGTTGCTTTTGCATAAACTTCACTAGTAAAGTTCTGCTTTTGTCACTGTTTCTCTGTTCCTGTAAAAATATGCCAACAAGGGCAACCCTTAAATGAATGTAATTGCTAAAATTAAAAAAAAAAATGGAAGGATTCTTTTTCTACTTAAATGGGATAAGGAACCAACCAATATGAACTGCTACCACAATTTTCATATCTCTACTATATACTGATGAAACACCTGCTCTCCACCTCATTCTTTGTATGTGACATGTACTAGGGTGTAATGTTGTATGATAGTGACACCTGGACAGTATAGGAAGAGGATATTCACAGGGTGAAATGTACAGAAATGGCAAAGATTAGATGGATGTGTAGTGCATCCTTGATTGTGAGGCCTGAGGATTACAATTGAAGAGTTGAGAGGAAGGATGGGACTGGAATGTATTGGTACTCTGATGAGGAGGGGTAGACTGAGATGGTCTGGGCATATTGAGAGGATGGAGGATGACAACTGGGTATGGTGGATGAGAAGTGAGAATGCTGGGAGTAAGGCTGCAAAAGGCAAACCAAGAAAGACCAGGGACGATGTCACAGAGTGTGATCTCATGGATGAGGGACTGAATAGGGAGGCTGCCAGGGACTGAGCAATATGGGGAGTCACCATTAGGTGACCAAGGCTGACACATGCAAGCATGTTGATGTCTTTATAAACGATGCAAATGATGCAATCCTCAGTCTCCCCTTCCCCCTCTCACTCATACTCTCATAGCCAGCCTCTCATTCTCCCTTCTCTCCACATGGCCAAACAATCTCAAGGTACTTATATTATTTTCCAGCAAATCCACAGTAACACCACAACACTCCTGCACTTCTTCACTGTCTGTTTCTATGTGTAACTTAACATACACCTATCAAATAACTCATTTCCACTACTCTCACTCTTGATATGTGTCCTTTAAACAGGATCCAATCTCCACTTTCATATGTTAGAGTGGGGATCACCGTACTATCAAGCAAAACCTGTTTTTACTTCATGCTCACTTATTCCTATCACTGCTGGTAACGAACCACCTATCTCTCTTCTCTGCAGTACTCTTTCATGCACTTTATCCTCTAAATTTTCATTCTTAATCAGCACACTACTAATATATGAAGGCACTCACATTCTTCAATTCATTTACTGACCTTTCTGTCTCACTCTGACCTCCATGAATTATTTCTCCTCAGAGATAATAACTTTATTCTTGTTATATTCACTTTTGGATTTAATTTCATATAAACACAGACCATATGCAAAACAGAAAAAAAATGTGGCACAATACACTGCAGGAGGAGGAGGAGGAGGAGGAGGAGGAGGAGAGGTACAGTATGTGAGGGGAAAGTAGCCAAGAGGCAACTGTCACGACCATCTTGTTAAGAGGTTTCCCAGATGGTCCAAGGCATGAGAGACTAGGCACTTTTGTGAATTCCTCATTTGTGCAAAACTTGCAGACTGAAATTTGCACAAATGTTGAGCTCCAACCATACTAAAACTGCAGACAACTTGCAGCCCTAAATCAGATCTTTAACTTTCTTGATGACTTTGTGTCAAATAGATTTTACTTTAACCCAAACAGTCCCGACCGCTTTTTTACCCAACCCACCCCCAAAACCTGACCGATTTTCAGCTTGTCTTTTTTTTGCTCAAACCTTCGCTTTTGGTGAGAAACATCAAAAATTCTGCAAGAAACCGCTCACCTGAAGTGAAAAATATTCTAAACAGATAAGAGATCCCTCACCTGACTACCGTTTTTTATCATGCCGCGCTCCATAAAATATGATCCTTATGCGAGGGAAACTTAACCAAAACCACACAGCCTCGTAGACATTTATTTATTTGGTACGAATTTATATGTAGTACAAGAGCATATTGCTTTTCACACAATAATATAGGCGATATAAGCGTTGCTCCCTTACCAAATACATCAACATGTTGCACCTAACTTGGCGATGTTACTTCATCATTACTTCTGTTCATTACTAACTCTGGTGCCACATAATCTTTGTCCACCACATCAGGAATCACTTTCGCCTTGAATTTCGTCGTCAGAGAGACCATGGTGCTACGTGTCTTTACTGGCCAGGTCACTGCTAACAAGTGAGTTGTGAGAAAATCGCACACATCCCGTGGAGGGGGGGATTGAACGGGGTCAGGCAGTGTTGCTGCCTGGCTGCATGTAGAGGAAGGTCTCCCACATAAGCCTACCAAAAATCACTGGCGAATCTTGAAAAATGTGCAAATGACGAACCTTGCAATTGACTGACGTACCATGCATGTAAGGTGGGTCTCAGCGTGAAAAAAAGTTGTGATGTGCATCGTACGCTGGGGGGACTGAGCAGGTTAAAAACAATACAGTAATATGACTTCTGAAAATATCAGTAAATGTAGTAATACAAGAGGGAACCACTGCTAAACAAAACATAACAGGCAAATAGCCAAAGAAAGTCTCAGTTATCTATCCTACTGCACTGTATACAGAAGATATGAAGAATACAGTATTACAATATAAAGCAACAAAGTGAACATGCACTCCATCCACTCACCCTGATATTCATCAAGATGGGCTTGCTATCTCGTACACTGAATGGATGACGAGCAGAGGAACTTGAGGTAGAGGTGAAGGGTTTGTCTGGACTGTCTTCTCCCTCCTCCCCCTCCCCACCAGAACTAAGAGACGGTTCACTCAAATCAACATCACTGTAGTTTCCACTTGCTACTAGCTGCTTGCAAAAATCTGGTGGCAAAAATGAAAGTACCGTACATCAGACCATAAACCATAATATCACAAAAGGTAAGAAAAGTCAGCACAAAAACGTATTGTATATGGCCAGAAGGGGACCATTAACCTCCTACATACCACTGTGTCAATTTCTTTCATCCATCCATTACCCAATCCTACGTCGCCCCACAGAGAAGCGTAGGAGCCCGGGGCTAGGCAAGTTGGTTCTGACATTTAAGATGAGAGTGACCAGCCTCACTCATCCCTGAGTGGCATTACTATCTATCTATCTATATACCTAGGATGCTTCCCCCAAGAAAAGGGAGGTAGCCGAGACAGGTCAACACACTACCAATTAACTCATCCACTCATACACATTCATTCGCATCTTAGCCCTAAAGGGGAGAAGGGACAGATCCTCACTCCACCACACCACACGAGGGTCAACCACACAGTGCAGTCAGTGACATTCGCAGCAGGGCCCGACAGCAAAGCTGGTTTACCCCTGTCACATCATAATGGATCTAGCCCCTTACCTGCACCTGACCTGATCAGCTGATCAGACAAAATGCAGGAGAATATCACCTCCGGGCTGCGTCATCATTTATTCATTCACAATTTCTCTCCATTCATTTCTATCACTCACAGCCACTCTTCCTTGCTCAACAGACAACCCTCTCACATCTAATGCTCTCTTCACACTGTCCATCCAGTGTAGGAACTAGGCAAACTACACTCACCGGCCTCACGACGTGAACTGCCAAGGCTCCCGGTTGCATACCACAGGAACCTTCCGATGACGTCATCACTCATGACTTAGCAGGTGTGTGCGTGCGCACACACACTAACACATCCTATTCGTGGTCTTCCTCTCAGCCTTACACCTCTCACATCAGATCTAGTTATCTTTTTCACCAATCGCTCATTACCCATTCTCTCCATATGCCCAAACCATCGCAACAACCTCTGTTCAACTCGATCAGCCATCTCCCGAACAATTCCAGTTCTCCTTCGCACTTCTTCATTTCTCACTCGGTCCATACGCGTCACTCCACACATACTCCTCAGACACCTCATCTCCATTACATTCAAACTTTTCCTCTCTGCTACATCCACATTCCATGTTTCAGCCCCATATAATGCAGTCAGTACCACAACACCCTCATACAGCCTTCTCTTTACATCCATTCTGAGTTGACGACATCCAAACACTTTTTTCATTCCTCCCAGCACCTTTCCAACTTCATTCATTCTAAACTTCACTTCTGCATCTATTCTTCCATCCGCAGCAACATGTGACCCTAAATACTTAAAACACTCAACCTCCTCAAGTAACTCACCATTCAAAACTATATTCATCCTCCTACCATCTATCAACCTCGTACACTTCATCATTTTACTCTTATTCTCATTTATTTTCAGTTTCCTCCTTTCACACACCCTTCCAAACTCCTCTACCAACTGTCTCAATCTCTACTCTGAATCAGCCACCAG
The DNA here is from genome assembly GCA_018397915.1 of Birgus latro. Lineage (NCBI taxonomy): Eukaryota > Metazoa > Arthropoda > Malacostraca > Decapoda > Coenobitidae > Birgus > Birgus latro. The sequence continues at coordinate 7,037 of JAGKTI010003149.1, read as the reverse complement.
TGCAGTATCATCCGCAAACAGCAGCTGCTTCAGATTCCACTCTCTACCATCATTTACCAGACTCAGTCCTCCACCTAACACTCTTGCATTCACCTCCCTTACAACACCATCCATATAAATATTAAACAACCAAGGCGGCATCACACATCCTTGCCGCAGCCCCACTCTCACGGGAAACCAATCACTCACAGTATTTCCCACTCTTACACACGCTCTACTATTTACATAAAAACTTGTCACTCCTTTTGGTAAAATGCCATCAAGCCCATTCAATCTTAAAACATTCCACAAAGCCTCCCTATCAATTCTATCATATGCTTTCTCTAAATCCATGAATGCCCAAAACACATCCTTACCTTTCACTAAATACTTTTCACACACCTGTCTCACAGCAAACTCTTGATCCACACATCCCCTCCCTCTCCTAAAGCCACACTGCTCATCACCAATCACTCCCTCTGTACCCACTCTAACTCTCTTAATTAACACTCTACCATACACCTTACCTACCACACTCAACAGACTTATACATCTAAGGCTAGTACATTCATACTTATCACCCTTACCTTTGTACAATGGGACCACACAAGCACTTGCCCAGTCAATTGCCAAGCACCATACTTTGCACAAAGCACACATTCAACAATCTTACTAACCAGTCAACGATAGTCGCTCCACCACATTTCAGGCATTCCACAGCACACCCATCCATACCTGCAGCTTCCCCTGTTTTCATCTGCTTTACTGCCTCTTGCACTTCCTCCATCGTGATCAAAGATTCATTCAACTCTCCCAACACATCTATTCCTTGACCCTTCCATCTGCCACAATCTCAGCCTCCCTTTCCTCCTCTACATTCAACAATCTTTCAAAGTACTCCGCCCATCTCTTCCTTACTGCATCCATCTCAGTTAACATCCTTCCATCCTCTGCTTTTACTCGCTCCTCCTTCCCAGACTCTCCCTTTCGCACCCTTTTCACCTCCTTCCAAAACATTTTCTTATTCTCCTGGAAATTCTCAGTCATCCGCCTACCCCAACTCTCATCTGCTGCCACTTTAGCATCACACACAACCCTTCTCGTCCAATTCCTCTTTTCCTTATACCTCTCATGACACCTCAACCTTCCCCTCTGCAACCACACTTCATATGCATGTCTCTTCTCATCCACAGCCATACTTACTTCCTCGCACCACCATTCACTTCCCTTTCTTACACCATCACCCACTCGTCTCACACCACACACCTCTTCTGCATGCCCCACCACAGCACTCTTAAACAACTGCCATTCCTCCTCCACACTGCCACTCTCCTGATCTATCACTGAGATCCACTGATCTCTCAATTTCTCCTGATACTCTATCATTTTCTCTCTTTTATCCAACTCACTCACTTTCAAAACCTCCCTACCACACCTAACTCTCCTAGCTCTCACCCATCTCTTACCTACGCTCAACTTTCCCTCCACCAGGTAGTGGTCAGACATACCTCCACCCTCCCCTCTCAAAACTCTCACATCCAACAATCTTCCTATTACATTCCTGGAAACAACCACATAGTCCATCAACAACCCTTCCACCCTCCTGTCTCACCCATGTATACTTATAAATATCTTTCTTCTCAAACAAGGTATTCCCAATCACAATCTCTCGCTCAACACACACACCTATCATTCGTTCCCCATTTTCATTTCTTCCAGGCACACCATGCATACCAAAAACACCTTCAACTGCTACATTTCCCACTCTAGCATTCAGATCCCCCATCATTACCACATTCACATTTGCTCCAAAGCTCTGCAAACACTCATCAACATCATTCCAGAAAGACTCCTTCTTTTCTTCATCCCTTTCACTACCAGGCCCATATGCACTCACAAATACCCACAACTCACGTTCAAATCTCGCTTTCACCCACATTAGTCTCGATGACACCTCTTTCCATTCAGTCACACACTGCTGTACTTCCAGGCTCACTAACAAGGCCACACCTTCTCTTGCCCTTCCTCTATCAACACCAGACAATCTTCCATTCACACTTCCAAATGCAGACTCACCTTTCCCTTTCATCTTTGTTTCACTCAAAGCTAACACATCCAACTTTCTTCTCACAAACATTCTCCCAATCTCCTCCCTTTTAGCCTCAATCGTACTACAACCACGCACATTCATAGACCCAACCTTCAGGGTACGGGGATAACTCGATCCCCCATCCCTTTCTCCGGCCTATCTCTTTTTAGGAACTAAAAAAAAACAGAGGAGGGGGTCCCTAGTCCCCTCACCCCGCCTCTTTTAGTCGCCTTTTACGACACGCAGGGAATACGGTGGCGGAATTCTTCCTAACACAATCTGGCCGCAGAGTAGTAGTACCACCCCATAGTGTGGCATTACATGAGCAATAAACCCCAACCACCCCTTGGATAGAAATCGTCACCAGCTCAATCCAATTAGGGCACCGTAATTACCCACTAAACCATCAGGTGCCAAAATTTGGTTATATGGTTACCACCCAGCATAGTAACTGGTTTCCTGGTGTACAGGAAACAAATACCGTTCATATACTGTATTTTTCCGCAATTTCATCTTCAGTATTTGTCTTGTGCAAAAACTATCAAACACATACACTACTTTTTGCTAATGACTCTTAACTTTCTGCCATCAAAAGACCATCATCTACAGAAAGGCAAATTAACAACTTCCATTAAATGCCATGTAACTTTAGTTTGGTTCCTATACCATACCTGCCAACTTACATTTAACTCCTTGACTACTCCATATATATACAGTATATATACAGCTGATACAATATTATACTGAATAACTACAGGAACACATACCTGTCCTACAAAAAACATTAAGATTAAAAGGAACATTAAGCTTCTCAACTCCTATCACTCCAGTAAGGCCTGTCGACTCTCCCAAGAAGTGGTGGCCGTGGCACTTTGGAGCTACTGACTGGGAGGCCCTCATGCAGTACTTATTTGATTTTCCCTGAAATGAATATTGCTTCCATGACCGAGAGCCATCTGAGTGTGCCTTGCTTATACATTCCTTACTCTTCTCTTGTGACTAATGCAAAAAAAAAAAAATCCAGCCATCCACCCATCATCCAATCCTACGCTGCCCCATAAGAAGCGTTGGAGCCCGGGGCTAGGCAAGTTGGTCCTGACATTTAAGATGAGAGTGACCAACCTCATTCATCCCTGAGTGCCATTACATGAGGAATAACCCCAACCACCCCTTGGATATAAACCTTCGCCGGCTCAATCCGACTGGAGCGCCGTAATTACCCACTAAACCACCAGGCGCCATAATTTGGTTATATGGTTACCACCCACCATAGTAAATGGTTTCCTGGTGTACAGGAAACCATTTGCCTTGTCACTGAATGTTGAGTCACCCACAGGAAAAAAAAAAAAAAAAAAAAGGCCTTGGTTTAATCACATTTGTTCTATAGCTGTCCATAAAAAGGAGAGGACCTACAAAAGATACCAGAGCCAACCCACCCCTGAACTTTATCTCTCATGTTTCTGCCTGGAATTGTGCTAAGTCAGCTGCTCTGCTAAAAATAATTTCACTCATGCTAAATGCTCTGAACTCAACTCAAATTCTTCCTGCTCCTTCTGGTACCTTGCCAAAATCTTTCTGACAACCTTACCTCATCATCCTTCCCTCTTTTCCACTCTGGTGGCTCTGTAGCTGTTTCTTCTACTAATAAGCAAAACTGTTCGCTCAGACTTTCTTCTCCAATTCCACCTTAGATGATTCCAGTGCTGTTCCTCTATCACTTTCCCTCCCTGACTTCCTCATGTCTGACACTAAAATTTCTTCACGATGTATTTTCCGCCATCACTGGCCTCAATACTAACAAGGCATATTGGCCTGATGGGGTCCTTCCTGTTGTCCTCAAGAACTGTGCTACCACTCTGCCTAGGTAAACTCTTTTGCCTGTCTGGCAACTTCAACCTTTCCTTCTTGCGGGACATTTGCTCTCATTCAGCCAGTCCCAAATTAAGGTGACCATTCCCAGCCCTATACCTATTGTCCAATTGATTTAGCACCCTGTATTTCTAAAGTTTCTGAATCTATTCTTAACAAAAAAATTTTAAGGCACCTTTCCTGTCACAACCTTCTTTCTGATCATCAATACGGGTTCTGCCAGGGACGTTCCACTGACAATCTTCTCACCTACCTTTCAGACTCCTGATCATCCTCCTTTTGGGATAATGGCAAAAGCTTTGCCACTGCACAAGACATCTCAATGGCTTTCGATAAAGTCTGGCACAAATCTTTAATTTCGAAACTTCCCTCTTATGGTTCCAATCCTTCCATCTGTGCCTTCATCTCAGCATCCTTTCTGGTCATTCTATAGCTACTGTTGTAAACAGCCAACCTTCTTCTCCTAGGGCTATCAATAGTGGTGCTCCTCAGGGCTCTGACCTATCACCTACTCTCTTCTATTCAACAATAACCCTCTAGCCTGTACATCTAAACTTATTCCTTCATACGCTAATGACTCCACCCTTCACACTTCCTTTCACTTCCAGCAGCGTCCATCTCAGTAATTACTTCAACAAACAGTGGATAAGGCTATGGCTTAATGTCTGACTTGGCTCACATCTCTGAGTGGGGTAAGAGTAATCTTATTTTTAATGCATAAAAAACTCAGTTCAACCCATCAAAATCTTCTGCTGGAGTATCCTCTAATTTTTAACAATATCCAACTCAATCCTGCATCATCTTTAAACATACTAACTTTCATTCTCTTGGGATTTATCTTGGAAAGATCATGTTACTCTCTTTTAAAATCTGTTTCCAAGAGATTAGGTGTGTTAAGCCAACTCCATGCCTTTTTTGCCCCTGCACAGTTGCTGATATTATGCACAGGCTTTATCTACCCCTGTATTGAGTGCAACTCTCACATGTGGGGAGGCTCCCCACATACGGCTCTTTTCAACAAAGGTGGAGTCAAAGGCTTTTCGTCTCATTAACTCTCCTCCTCTTACCGGCTCCCTTCAACCCCTGTCACACTGTTGCCCCTTTATCACTTTTCTATCACTACATTAATGGTCAATGCTCGTCTGAATGGTCTACTTGCATCTCTCCACCATTACGGCAGGTGCGTAGCACCCGTCTACCAAAAAACTCTCATCCCTTTTCTGTACAACTCTCTAATGCAAGAGTTATCCATTACTCCAAGTCCTTCATGTATGCAGCAGGTCAACTCTGGAACTGTCTTCCTCAATCTGTATTTCCTATTGATTAAAACCTCTAGTCTTTCAAACACAGTGTGTCTAAGTATCTCAAAATGAATGGATCTTGAATTTGGCTCTCTGTTATCTTGCAGGTCTCTGGCCTTTGGTTCCTACTTCCTTTAAAAAAAAAACAAAAAAAAACAAGCACTACTACCCTTATAAAAGGATTCTGCTGCCCTCAATCAACTCCTTCCATCATATATGCTTAATAGATTCCATAAACCTTCCCAACCTAATCGTGCTCACAAATACTCAGCTCTAGTTGTCACCACTCATCAGTTTTAAAAGTACTGTATAGCAGTCTTTTCATGCACTCCTTATTTTCCCTCTACTATGTTAGCATCCTTCAGTTTTCATCCCTTCATTTTTACATATTCATTCTTATATTTTTACATCTCTGTTCAAAACAATTTCCTATTTTCAGAGAAGTCCTACCCACCTCTTCTATAGTGAGAAATGATGATGACAATGATAAAGACGACAAGAATGATGATGATAATACAGTAATAACATTTTTAACATTCCAATGCACTCATTCACTCTTTCTGGCATTATTCCCAAAAACAGATCCATTCTCTTTCTCCAAACTTTCTATGACATTTACATATAGCTGATGTCCATTACTTGCCTCTTTGGTACAAGGAGTTCCCCACCATGGTGAATAAAATCTCCGGTAGTAGCAAGAATATAAATACAATAGTAATCATCATGCCAAAGGGATTAAGGGAATCTGTTTGCAACCCCTCTGCCATGAGGATGTCTCCTAAGCTTAATAAAATTATGATATAGCATCAAAAAGAATGAACAGTCAGCACTGTATCAAAGCAACTAGCACCAGCTGCCTTTTATTTTCAATCTTTTCCCATCCCTCTTCATTTCTGCCAACGACACATCCTCCGAAATCATATTCCACCTTTGTAAATCCATCAAACTCTATCCCCTTAGCCATCATGCTGTTCTCATCATTCCCATTCCCCAGTTTCAAATTAATTTTTCAGTATGCCCCTATATCTGATTCATTTCTTAGCATTCTTTCACTGTCATTCCACATTTTTCTACAATCATGGCAACATTTTCCACAAAGTTCCTAAACTCAAATTATTTCTCTCTCATTCTTCTAGCCTCCCCAGTTGTAAAATTGGCGTGCTTTTTTTTTTTTTTTTAACAGAACAGAGGAAGGAAAAACTATCTATCTATTGCCAGACGCCTTAATCCCGCACGGGGTGGCCACAAACAAATCACCTCCATGTCACTCTGTCCCCTGTCATTTCACTACCACGCTCCCAACTCACACCCCCCTCTCTCATATACCTCTCCACTCCATCCCTCCATCTCATCCTCGGCCTCCCCCTCCCTCTCGCCCCCTCCACCTCACTCATATACACTCTCCTCATCAGTCTTTCACTCTCCATCCTCTCCACATGCCCAAACCACCTCACCGTGTTTCTCCTAACACTTCCCATCACGTCCTCAACCACACCACAACGCTCCTTCACTTACTCATTTGTTAGTCTGTCTCTCCATGTGACTCCACATGCTCCTCTCAAATAACTCATTTCCACTGCTCTCACTCTTGACTTCTGTCCTTCCAAGCTTCACTTCCATATGTCAGAGCTGGTATTACAATACTGTCATGTAACAACTTTTTCACTTCCATGCTCACTTCCCTGTTTCTTATCACTGCTTTCAACGAACCAGCAACCTTCCTTCCCTGCTGCACCCTTCTGAGCACTTCACCCTCCAGACTTCCATCCTTACTCATCACACTGCCCAAGTACTTAAAT
>JAGKTI010003148.1:0-59943 GCA_018397915.1 Birgus latro | reverse complement strand
AAACGAATATTCGAATTTGTGAGCGTTATGCTGTCCCATCAGCTTGCATTATGCTTTCTACTTTCACATCAGTATGTTTTCAATCTTTTTTAGTTTCGAATATCTAGTTACAACTTACAACAGGGCTGTGAAAAGGTCTGGGCTGCGGGTTAATTACCGTAACAGTGACACTGCCTATAAAAAGCTACTCGTAGCTTCTTCACTCGTGTCTACCAGTCATTACTCATTGGAATTCCTATGTTTTACTAGGTTAGATTTTACAAACTACTGCAGTAATGACATAATTCACCTTAATTAGCCTTAACATGAGAAACAAATCAACGTACTCTTAAAACTTTACCTGGACGTGTTAAAATTTGTCATGAGAATTCAAAATTTCACACGAATCTAGGCCATCTGATTTGTAAGGCCCCGTTAGTCTGACAGCCAATCAGCTGCCAGCTTTCAAAAGATAAGACTCATCTCTTCTCAGACGAGATTGAATAAGCTACAGTAAGTGAAAGGTGAGCGCCTCCACATACCACTATATATATATATACTGGATTACTAAGGGTACCTGTACCCGGCAATGCTTAGGTAAAATGCTATGTAAGTGCATACCAGAAGTGCCCCAAAACCCTGGAGGCCACCTCCACTGGCCCGTAAGGGGAGGGGGCATATCCTAATCATAACCTGATCCGGATAAAGGTATATCACTATTAAACTCATTTTGCTTTAGTTAAACATTAGAAAAAAAAATCACCGTTGCAACAATTACCATTACCACTACCATCACCACAGCAATAATCACTTCCACTACCTCACTAATACATCATCACTACCACCATCACCACTGCTACTATCATCATGACCATATTCATCACTACATTCATCTTCCTCACAGTTACCATCCTATCAGTTTCATTTGCTTCACCAGCTGATACGAATTAAATCACCCCCACCCACACCAGCCACCCACTTACACCATCCTTCTTACCTACTTCACTCTCCCATTTACCGGTACATCATCCATTCTCCTACACCATCCACCCATCTACACCACCCTCCCATCTATACCTAACCGCGACAAACCAATTAAGCTACAGTACCATAAGCTAACCTAACCAAAACTAACCCAACAACCCAACCCAACCTAATCTAACGATACCTTACTAAACCGTAACGAATTTACGATAACCTAGCTACCCGAACGACTTATACCTAGCCAAACCGAATATATTTAGCTAACCTAACTGAACAGTATCTCTTAAATTAATCTAACTCAACCGAACTTATTAAACAACCCTAGTAACCCTAAATGAACCGAACTGAACCTGTAAGTTAACCTAACAGAACCAACATTAGATATTAAACTAACGTAACGAAACCTACAGCATTACAGGAACCCAATTCAACCAAAATTATTTAACTAAGTCTAATCGACCTGAACCTATTATGCATACATAAATGAACCAAATCTATTATAAGCAAACATAACAGAAATGAACATACTGAGGAAACATGACTGATCCGAAACCAATAAGCAAACATAATTGCACCGAACCTACTAGGCTAACCTAACTTTGGACATCAGCGTCCATATCTGTGATGATAAAAAAAAAAAAAAAAAAAAATGGTGAATAAAGACTGGTACATCTGTCGATTTCTTCCATTCGGGTGGTTCATATACTCTTATTGTTTTAAAAATCAGAATGCTGATTTTAAAATACTCGTAATAAAATGAAACTGATTTTATGCCGGTGTGGCGTTAGAATCTGTCCCCCTGTCCGCCCCCTACGGCGCTGCGCCGTAAGGGCGGACAGTAGGGGGACAGATTATAACGCTACACCGGCACTAAACACACTGAGGTGGTTTGGCCATTTGGAGAGGATGGAAAGTGAGAGACTAACGAGGAGAGTGTGAGTGAGGTGAAGGAGGGAGAGGGAGGGGGAGGCCAAGGATGAGATGGAGGGATGGAATGGGGAAGTATATGAGAGTGGGGGGTGAGTTGGGAGCAGAGCAGTGAAATGGCGGGGGACAGGGCGACATGGAGGCGATTTGTTTGTGGCCAACCCTTACGGGATTAAGGCGTCTGGCAATAGATAGACTAACTGGTAAACCTTAACAAGTTGCCAATAATGGCTTTTGACATGAAGCCTACGCACTAGTAGTTTTTTTTATTATTCCAGTTAAGTTCTTACAGTGATTTTCGTCGGAAATAAATGTTTTAGATAATACACTATCTTTCCTGTCGATCATGATATGCCAGTATGGTATTCTAACCTTTCAAACTTCTAAACCTAACTTAAAATAGCCTAACCAAACTTTATTTTATTTAGCGTGAGGAAATAGAGTTCTTTACGTAGCTTTAGAATGCAGTGTGTTCTGCAAGGTATAATAAACAGCACCAGGCAGCAAAGACCACCTAGGACTAAGGCAACACTACAGAAAGTTTGGCAAATCGATCAAAATTAGTAACTAAAATCATACACAAAATAAAAGCAGCCGAGAAAAAAATATTAATAAAAACTATGAAACTACACTAAATGAACGGGGTATAAACGTAAATCATGAGGAAGAAGGTAGGTGGATTCTGTAGGTTGCATTAATTCTAGAAACCGTGAGGCAGCAAAACCGGTGGCGGCCAAGAATGTAAAAGTACCTGCCCGTTCGACAGGAAGCAAAGCCGCAGTATTGTTCCTATTTGCGTTAATACAATTTTCCAATGATTCTTCTGCACAGAAAAGTTGTCAAGACTGACGAAATATCGACACAGAAATGAATATAAAAATACTGTAAGATACTAAGGAGTTCCTGTAAACTTCCATCTTCGGCCACCCTCCCTTATGTCTACGCAAAACTAGTTACCACAGCTTGCAATTCGTACCTTACATGCTTTACATTATCTGCATACTCCGTTCACTTTAACTAGGCGTAAAACTTCTATCACTCCACCTTGAAAGTTAAGCTGTGAGCCTGTGACAAGATATTAACACCAGAATATAGTGCTAATCACGAAGAAGTTCTATGGAAAGGATGCTGGGCAATGAACAATTGCATTCTAGTCTGCCATTAAACTTTGTCACTGCCTAACTCAAATGAACGACCTATGCAAATTCTGTAAATTATAAATACGCACGACAGGAGGATGCCTAGGGAATGGAATACACAAGAAAGGTGAAGAGGAAATAAGAGGTAACATACACGCAGTTCGAACATGCCCGCAATACATGCGTATTCTCTGTATACCAATTTTAAGCAAGTATGGCTACAACATACGGTAAGGTTTGCGGAACGTGAAGAATGCAACCTAGGCCTATTCATGAAAATAAACTGTCACACTGTTTATATATCACCATTAAAGAAATGTGAATACTGAAAACAGAAATATTGTATATAAAAACAAATACAAGGATAAACAAAAGTTTGTCCGGGTGGCCTGCAGCAATTAGGTTGTGCTTGCACAAGTGCCCTGCACCATATCCCTTTATCTGGTTAAGTATATAATATATAAGTATATATCCCTATGATATACTGAAGGACAATCTGATTTCTGCTCGAAGACGAATAACTTTGTGAATAGGGTACTTTGTGTGATTTCAGCACGAACTTCGTGCTCGTAACTCCATATTTGATGAAGCTGCATAAATGGCTGAAATGAGACTTCTGTCCAATAGAAAAGAACCATAAGGCTTATACACATTAAAAAATATTTTGGGAATACGTATTTAAGTCTGACTGGGGAGAAAAACATTATAATCGAATGTTTGACAGTAAAAATTGCGGCAAATTATCTGTAGCCATACTTCACTCATGGTATTTTTATAGTAGCTACCTCCCAGTGTCTATGGGAGCCGCCCATCAACTACTTCCTGTGTCACACACGAAGGCCAGTGTCTAACAACGTTACAGAAGGTTACTATGAGCACTGATCCTTATCAGTCCTGTTCAAAGAACCATTAATGGGCGTAGGGCAAAACTCCCTACGTCATAAGACAAAAGTTCTTCCAACCTAACCTAATGTAACCTAACCTTATAAACTATCAGAAAGAAATATCAAGATTCCAAGGCTGTACGAGTAATGCTTCACTTACCGGGTATCTACTGTAAGTCGAGTGGTGCGAGATTAGCTGTCGGTATTACACCCAACTAACAGGAGCTGAAATTAATGTGTTCACCACCTACGTTATGCATTTTGAAGCAATTTATCTTCTATACACCTGCTGTAAATGCATTTTTTTTTTTTTTTACTGTACTCGGTAAATAAGAATTGGTTGTTGCCTTACCTATGTTTTAATTGGACTTGGTTAGGTTGGGCTCAATTATGTCTAATTATGTTTTTTGGTCAAGTTTAGGTTAGATTAATTGGGTTCAGTTCGGTTCGGTTGGATTAAGTTCCCTTTGGTTACATTAGGTTAAGTTTGGTTACGATAGATTAGGTTAGGTTAGGCTAGTCTGTCACTGTATTCTCCTCTCTCCTCCTTATTTCCTACCGGTAACTAAAGTACATAAAAATGCGTTTGCAAAGGATGTTTATAATAGAAAAACTGCGCAAAACTGCCAAGTAGGGAACATATCAATTTCAGTGTCCATTGGTTGGGTGTAATTCCAAAAACTTTCCTTAACCTTCTAGTTTGTACTTAACGAAAATTTCAACTTCTTTAAACTCTACACTTGAGAGAGAGAGAGAGAGAGAGAGAGAGAGAGAGAGAGAGAGAGAGAGTCTCATGCTGCCTCTGAGTCTCTGATAAAGGCTCGAAACTGACTGAAAATGAGTCGAGACAAAAGAATGTCCAATTTAATCACCAACTTACGTTTTGCGCTAAGTTTCTATTTTGTACCTTTTTAAAAGGTAGGTATACCATCTGACCATATTTTTGACACAAAAATATGATATACAAATGGATCAGGTCATGTAATTTTACTACTTGGTTTTGGGTGAAAAACGACAGAGGCATGGTTGGATCAGAAAACACAACGTACAGTGGGAATTATTTACCCATTTCCACCTACCTGCTTGATTTTGTAGTTTCCTAATGGACGATAAGACATCCAACTACCTCTCTGTCACATAAATACGATATATGACTGGGATGAATGGAACAAACTTGAAGATTACAGGTGGATACTTTCACCATGAGCTAAAATGCCTGCCAAGAGCTTGCTACTGCACATGTACATTTCTGTTGACGCATGAAACAAGTTGAACGCGAACCTCCAGCATGTCACTGTGTATAGCCTTTGGCCGGACGCTCATTAATTTGTCCTCCCTTTCGGGCTTTTGCTAGAACACATTACCCTAGATATTATGACCTTGCCCAATGCCCAATACTGAGTCAAACAAGCGTTAATTCTAGGAACGCAAATTCTGTAAATACAAGTACAAAGCTCTCACTTGCTATCAACTCTCCTTTAAATGTTTTCCGGAAGTAAAATTATATTCCAATTTATAAAGTACTAAATGAGACCAATTCTAAGGTAGAATCAAGTAAAATTCGCGTGCTAAACTGACGCTGACAATTGTATGCCTACTGGAGTTAAAGATTACGATGAGAAAGGGCAAAGAAAACTCGTGAATGAGGTGAAGGTACGAAATCATGCAGAAGTGATGTGTCGCAAAAAGGGTAGCTGGCCGGTAAAGGACAGACACTGCTTAAATTCCTGATATCAAGGGCATCTTGCACTCGTTACTCCATCAGGCAACAGGCTAGCGTTCCACTGAGTCCCTACCGTGGTGTACTTAGGGATGATGGAAGTGGCCACTAATGTAAACACATACTCACTGAGCAAAATTCAGCTATTTCAAATTACCTTACCTGTGTTGAAACCATCCTGGTGTATCTGTGTGCAATTGGTGCACAGATACTTGCTATGAATCCTTGTATACAACGGATCTCAGGAATTTAAAGGAGCTGTTAATCATCGCCACACACGCACACAACGTTTGAGTCTCGCCTACCAGCCTAATTTAAAATTTTTGTACTTCACTCCAGTACTGTAGTATATTCACTGTAACAATGAATAATAATTGCATACAAATTTGTTGTAAGCATTAAATAACACTGAATGTATTGTACTCTTCCTGATTTCTATAATCTAAGAATGAGGCGTCGTTTTCAACTGATACAAAACTGTTAGCAATATTTCCCTGGCCAAACATTCCCAGTAATATCCATACTACCGTTCTCCATTATTATTATTTTTTAAAATCTGATTTCGTTCATAAGTGGTGTTTACCATCAACAAAGACTATCTTTTAACTAGTCAAGCACAGCAGTTGCAAGCCTTAAATTCATCTCGCTTGGATTTTTTTTTTTTTTTTTTTTTTTATTATAAGAAACATGTTCTAGTAGTCAGAAGTGACCATTCGACATGGCTATCTTGCACATAGGTTTTCCAGTCGTGTAATGTTATCACGTAGAGTTTATTCTGATGTCTGGGGTGGATTGTTTCTGAGACTAAAGAGCCCAGGATATACCGCCGAGGGAAGCGATACGATACAGCTTCTTGTGCACGGGGACAAGAAATGTAGCGTAATTAGTTATTAACTTGATGTGACACTGCTGCATCATTACACTGGCGCTCATTTTAAAAGCTTAAATTTGTTGAGTCGTATCAGCTTTATGTAATACTTTGTGCCATTTTTTTTTATTGCTTTTTCAAAGTGAAAACTAAGTATGCCTACTCTGGGGGTAATTGCAGGTTTAACATTGCATTTTCCAGGATTACAGTACTTGAATTGCAAGGGGAAGGGGAGAATAAATACATGATATTCCCCCAGCCCAACTCTAGAGGGAGATTTTCCCCCCTCCCCCCATGATCGATGCCTATGGCCTACTCGTGTTAATTAGCCCTGCCATGTTTTCTAGGGTACTATATGCTACGAGACGCGCTTGTTATCCGGTAGGGAAAGCATGCCTTGAAAAGAAAAAAAAAAATAGAGCTGACACAAGCTGGGATCAAGTCCCAGTTAAGGCATAGTAAAGATGGTGATGATGAAAAATAACGTAAATCTCTTCCCTCAGGTGTCAACAGCCATGGTAGAGCCGTACAACTCCATCCTAACGACCCATACATCCATGGAGCATAGTGACGTAGCCTTCATGGTGGACAACGAGGCCATTTATGATCTCTGTCACAAGAACCTAGGCGTCACCAGGCCAACCTACCACAACCTCAACAGACTCATTGGCCAGATTGTTTCCTCAATCACAGCCTCCCTCAGGTTAATTTGGTGGGGTTAAACTAGATGAGCAGCAGGACAATATTTATGTTTCAAACAGGAGGGGGAGGCAGACACTGATGACTACACTCTGACCCTTTCAGCTTGGTCTTCTATTGCTACCTCCGTTTTGAATGCCGAGCTGTAACTAGAGATCATTGCTGTGGCCCCAGACGGATTAGAACATGAATCCAGTGGGCAGCAGGCTAAAGCTACCCTTCTGCAGCCCACCATTAATACAACAGTAGCAACGCTGTGGCACAAATGTCACCCACTGCTTTCTGTTGATACACTTCATGTATCTTCAGTTGTGGATAACATTGCAGGTGGAGTGAGATTTAATATTGGATTTTACTACCAACCTCCCATGGAAAGGAAAAATGGGTGGCTGGACAGTGGACTATCCATGATAATCAGATTATATTCCCTCCAATATAAATCCTAGATACAGCATCCTCCAGAAAGTTTTGCCAGGTTAGGGGTGACCTACTCAGCCATAACTGTATGATGCTGTCTTTAAATGTATGTTTCACAGTTAATGTATACAGCCAGTCCTCTCTTAACGACTAGTGTCCAAGCAAAACGCTGCTTTAAGTAGAAAAGAGTTTGAGTCATGCTTCTGGTTAATGACAGTTAAACACAAGGCATACCCTTATCCATAGTTTTTTTGTTTGTTTCTTTACTTTAAAACAACTACACAGTGAATCACAAGTAACTCACAACTGTAATGGCAAGACAAAATGCAAAGCATTCAACCCAAACTAACGGTACTTACGAGTGCAAGTCATTATGCCAAGTGATATGTGCACCACTATTTCATATTATGCTGTTTACTAAAACGGAGTGATGTGACAGGTTTGAGGGAGCTCTGAATGTGGACCTGGCTGAGTTTCAGACCAACCTGGTTCCATACCCACGGATCCACTTTCCCCTCGCCAACTACGCACCCGTCCATGCAGCTGATAAGGTCACACACATGCAGGTATTGGCGAATGGAGGGGGGGAAAGAAATCTGCAATAAAATCATTCCATGGAAGTCAGGAACAAAAGTTCCTACTGATGCACTGCTTTTACTTAGACTATTTTCACTTACTCCAGACTATCTTATCCACCTTGGTATAGACTTTTCAAACTGGTGAGGATGCAGGCTTCATTTACCTCTGCACTATCAAGAGAATTTAATTTCCTAAGCCATATAAAATTTTCTCAAGGTATCAAAAATGTTACAGGACAGATGAGTTAAGGAATGTCTGTCATTTTCCTCCCTGATGCATCATAACATGGGTAGAGAAACAAACAAAGCCTCACTTGGTTTAGAAGTATTAGCCAGCAGAGAATAGTACGAAGCTGAAGAAGTGAAATACTTGGTGAATTTGTCCCCCTTGTATTCATTCTTTTCTTCATTAATGGCTATGCAACCATTCTGCTATTTATCCTGAAACATAACATTTTCAGCATCAGACCTGCAGTAATTCACTTTGATCTTCAAATTTTTTTAACCCCTGCAATCACTGCAATTTTTATTATATTGTAACTAGCACACTGATTTTATTCATTTCTGGGAGTATCACTTGTAATGAGGTTAGTGTAGGCTGTCATGTAACCCCATCAATTTTAAGTCTGGTTTATGATTATTAAAATCATCACAAGGGGAAAACAAGAATAAAATATAAAACTTGTCTTTGTAGTGCAAGGGTTAAACATCACAGCTATTCAATACCCAAAACCCAGATATCAACATGGATAAAGTACAAAATGCACACTTGGATTGAAGTGACTTAAACATGGCTAATTTCTCCTACCAAACCCAGATATCCACAGCAGACCTGACCAATGAGTGCTTCGCCCCTGGAATGCAGATGGTAAAGTGCAACCCTCAGAACGGCAAGTACATGGCAGTCACTCTGCTGTACCGTGGCGACGTCATGCCAAAGGACGTCAACTCTGCCATTCAGGCAATCAAGAACAAAAAGACAGTGGAATTTGTTGACTGGTGCCCAACAGGATTTAAGGTCAGGCATGGTAAACCACTTCATTCCAAGAATGTGTCAAGTCCTCAGTAAATTAAAGAAAATTTTCAAGATAAATATTCTATCTATCTATCTATTGCCAGATGCCTCAATCCCGAACGGGGTGGCCACAAACAAATCGCCTCCATGTCACTCTGTCCCCTGCCATTTCGCTACCACGCTCCCAACTCACACACCCCCCCTCTCATATACCTCTCCACTCCATCTCTCCAACTCATCCTCGGCCTCCCCCTCCCTCTCGCCCCCTCCACCTCACTCACATACACTCTCCTCATCAGCCTTTCACTCTCCATCCTCTCCACATGCCCAAACCACCTTAACGTGTTTCTCCTAACGCTTCCCAGCACGTCCTCAACCACACCACAACACTCCTTCACTTCCTCATTTGTTAGTCTGTCTCTCCATGTGACTCCACATGCTCCTCTCAAATAACTCATTTCCACTGCTCTCACTCTTGACTTCTGTCCTTCCAACAGGGTCCAAGCTTCACTTCCATATGTCAGAGCTGGTATCACAATACTGTCAAGTAACAACTTTTTCACTTCCATGCTCACCTCCCTGTTTCTTATCACTGCTTTCAACGAACCAGCAACCTTCCTTCCCTGCTGTACCCTTTCGAGCACTTCACCTTCTAGACTTCCAGACTTACTCATCACACTGCCCAAGTACTTAAAATCACTCACATTCTCCATATTCTTCCCATCCAATCTCACTGTACACTCACTGGCTTCACTTCTCTATAAAGCTGATTTGCCAGTTTTTACTACTATACCAGTTGTATTCTGCTTTATTATATTTTGTTTATAAAGGCTGCAATGTGTACTTGCATGCATTGGTCACCTAATAGCACCTTTCCATATTACTCAATCTCTACTGTAAAAAGTTAATGTTTTGAACCCAAATTTCCGACTCAGTGAATGCCTACTGTATGTACGGATTCTACACACGGGTTTAATTCTTCTACTATATCTGAACAATTGTTGGTGCTGTGAAACTGTCACATATTTCAATTACTTTCCATAGGTTGGTATCAACTACATGCGACCTACAGTGGTGCCTGGTGCTGATCTGGCATCTGTCCCACGCTCTCTCTGTATGCTTTCCAACACCACTGCCATCGCTGAGGCATGGGGTCGTATTGACTACAAATTTGACCTGCTTTATAACAAAAGAGCTTTTGTTCACTGGTGAGTTTCTGTTGGTTATGCTCTGATTAATACTACTACCATAATCTATCTGTTAAATCTGTTCTAAAAAGAATACGATTTTTGAAATTCAAAACTTCAAAATCTAGACTCCACTTTTCCTTCTTTACAGATGTGCTTCACACATATACCTGAGAAGTGGAGTTATTCTGTCAACTGCTAAGTTAAGAGAGGGATGCCAAACCCATTTAATGGGCTTCTCTGCACATACTTTATCCAGCTGTTTCTATTCTTTATCAAGTACTTAACTGATAACTTTTATTATCTTGCTTTTTCACATACTCAACATCATGTCCATCCACGTTCTTCTTGGCCTATCATGCTTCCCTTTTGCCTAAATTATTCACTCACACATACTCTTTCCTCCACTCTGTCTAAATGCTTTTGTATGACCATGCCATGTAAGCACACACTTCTACCCTTTTAACACTAAATTTCATAACTCAAATCTCTCATTAATCTGTTTCTCAACCACTCCTCTGTTTCACCCCCACACATTTCTTAGAGGTCTCATTTCTGTTGCACTCAACTGCCTCTTTTCTTTCTTGTCATAACATAGTCTCACAGTCATACTGTACATTAATGTTAGTACTAACACAACTTTATGCAGTCACCTTTCAGCCTCCATATTCAGTCTTATTAAGACCTTCGCTGCACTAGCCACCTTTCTTCTTTGCGATACAGGTATACCCCGGTTTAGTAATGCAATTGGTTAGGTAAAAACCTGTCGTTAGGCGAGGTATCGTATATCGGGGTAGATTTAACATGTAAAGTAATGGGATGTGTTTTTCAGTCTTGGGTTTCCCCCCCCAACCAAGCCCAAAACCCACCCAAATGAACCCTAAAACAAGTTTAAGGCCAATCTAAATGGCCTAACAGCTGTAAAAGAAGCTAACTTAAGCCTAACACCTATAAATAGCTCACTAAAACCAACAAATTAAATCAGAAAATTGTCAAATATGTCTGGAAAAAATCAAGCTTAGTAAACTGCACCCCAAAATGACAATGTTCACCCCACCTATGGCTAAAACACACTAATCTACGTCTAAAAATAGTTTGCAAATCAATCTAAACATACAACACCTATGGCTAAAACACATTAATCTACGTCTAAAAATAGTTTGTAAATCAACCTAAACATACAGTACAATTTTAGTCTAAAAATACTGTATCATCAAAATTGTTTAAAAAAAAAATCAAAACCCATCATTAAACCAGGGTCTGGCCATTGTTAGGCGGGGTATGGTGGTATTTCTACCCCCATTGTTAAGCCGGGGTATCGCATCTAGGGGTATCGTATATCGAGGTATACCTGTACATTACTCTTAACTTTGTTTACACATTTACATTTCCTGTCAGTCGCTTCACCAAGTCACTTATAGTCTTCCTCCAGTCCAAGTCTCCCTTCACTCAGTGGCATGGCACACTACGAGTCAACTTCTCTCACTACAACCATCAATAGAGAAACTTTACCTACTCTTATTTTCAAAACACATCACCCACACATCATCCACAAAATTTTGAAGCAGAATGCAAATATCCTCATCACTATAGGCAAAGAGCAAAACACCATTTGCATCCACCAAACTTTACACACTCTACTCTTCACCATTCATCACCATCCCCAACCCTCTTTACATAACTAGCATCTGACCTCATAACCCAGTTCCAGACATCACAACACTTTCCCTGCTCCAGCACCAATATTCATCCCCTCACTTAGTCATCTATCAGCAGTCATTTTAATTTACCATAAAGAGTGTAAGCTGTAAAATTTAATCATCATACAGTATTATAAACAA
Organism: Birgus latro; assembly: GCA_018397915.1. Taxonomy (NCBI): domain Eukaryota; kingdom Metazoa; phylum Arthropoda; class Malacostraca; order Decapoda; family Coenobitidae; genus Birgus; species Birgus latro. Next base: position 47,705 of record JAGKTI010003148.1, on the reverse strand, counting down.
CCCACTGATTTACTCCTCAGAGAAGTCCCAACAACTGCAACTAAACTTTAATGTTCAACATGCACCATTTATACTGTACAGAAGCTTGAGTGTACTAGCTGCAAGACAGTTGCACAGAGGAGCTTTAGTACCCTTATTAAAATGTGTGTGTGAGACTTTGGTGTGGCTTAAAAGTGAAAAGTCAAGAATTAGAATGGTGGAGAGTGCCACATTGCCATATTATGGCTTCGTGCTAATGAGATCTTGAGAAATGTTGCATGGAGAGTGGATAAGAATCATATAAAAAATTATGTGATTCATGAAATGTATGGGAAGGAAGTCTGTGGACAACAGAGCTGTAGAAAGTGTGATGAGATGGAATGGTTATAGAAGGTGCTATCCAAAATTTTCCAGACTAATGCTATATAAAAACTGAAAGCTCACCATAGCTCCTATTGGCTGCCATCACCCTCAAAGTAGTCCCTTTGTACATTGATACACCAGTCCTAGTGCTTCCTCCATTGCTGGAATGTTTCCAGGAAGTCCTTTTCGACAAGTGTGTCGAGCACTGCCGGCTATTCTTTCTGGATGTCCTCAATCATCAGTGGTATCAAAACGACGCCCTTTCAGCTTGATCTTCATTTTTGGTAACAGTGAGTAGTCACAGGGGGCTAAATCCGGCCAGTAGGGCGGGTGGGGGATGATAGTCATGTTGTCATGTTGTTCTTGGCCAAAAACTGCCTAGTGTTGAGCACACTGTGAGATGGGGTGTTGTCATGGTGAAGCAGCCAGTTGTTGTCTCGCCAAAGATTGGGTCATCCCTTTTTCACATCTTCATGCAGTTGCCGCAAAGCATCACAGCAGAAGTTGAAACTGACAGTTTGGCCAGCTGGGAAAGATTCTTTGTGCACTATCCCCTTGACATCAAAGAAAACAATCAGCAAGCTCTTGGCATTGCTTTTCAACTGCCTGGCCTTTTTGGGTCTTGGTGAGGCTGTCCGACCAAGAGATTGCCCACCAAACACTTGTCGAATCATTGCCAGGGTCTCTGTTGCATTTTTCCCAAGATTCGCACAAAATCTGATGCAAACTCACTGTTCCTTTTTTATATCCGTCCATCCATCCATCATCAAAATCTGTTTTGCCCCATGAGGGGCATAGGAGCCCAGGGCTAGGCAAGTTGGTCCTGACATTTAAGATGACAGCAACCAGCCTCACTCATCCCTGAGTGGCATTACATGAGCAATAAACCCTATCCACCCCTTGGATATAAACCTACACTGGCTTAATCCAATTGGAGTGCCATCTAGAAAATGGTCAGACAACACGTGCAACACAGCAAACAAATGAACATCATTAATCCCCACGTCTGCCTAGCTCCGTGTGGCGCAGCACACTGACTCACAATGCATGTTAGTACTGCCACCTAGAGGTGCATCACGCAACTGCAACCCATTTAGGAGTCATGATCCCAGTCCAGAAAATTTTGGATAGCACCTCAAATAAAGAGGATGGGCATTAACTGAATGGTGAAACTGCTATATGTGAGTATTACAGCAGGAGATGTGCTGTCCCATGAGAAAGGTGAATGTATAGGGTAAATGTGTGTGTAAGAGAGATATGAAGGTTGATAACTGGCAAGGGATTGAACTGGTTGGATGAATTTTGTACAGAGAAGTGTATGACAGACTTGGCATCCTTGTTTTAACTCAACAGTCACTGGGCTGACTTTGTCTGATGTGTAATTATGAGGCTACAAGTGGAATCTGTCCTTCTGAGGTGGAGCCAGGATTCTTGGGGCTTGAATGATGAGTGTATAGGTGTGTAGCCCTTCACCAGGCATGCTGTTAATTAGTTCTCCAACTATCATGGGGTTTCCTTTTCCTTAGACCCAACTTCACCCCACCTGCAGGTAGAATGAGGAGGATGAGGATGCTCAACAGTAGATATTTTAAAATATACAAGTAATTTTCTTGTTTTGTAATAGTTACAATCAATTATTTCTACCATTGGATAATGAATGTATACCTCTGTAAATAGGTAGTATTACAGGTATTAGTTATCTCCTTCAAAATCATACAGATAAAAATTTCTCAAAGAAACCTAATTGATCTTCTACACCTCATGCAATCCCAAACAACTCTACTGTATCACAATTAAATTTTTACCAGCACTTGCCTATCACTTGTGGCAATGTACAGTGTTATATGTAAAATGTTGTGCATGGGACAGACAGCAATATGATGCAAATAACAGAAAAGTATCAAGGAGGATGCTCCCCAATATTCAAGGAGAAATGAGAATATTCATAAAGATAGTGCAGGCTTGTGACAGTACCCAATGAAAACCTTTACCATACAAATATTAATAAACATGACCCATTCTGTAACAAGAAGAAGAAGAACAATAGGTACCTAGTGCCAAAATCCAGCACAAAGCCAGATCATCGGCTACAAGTTATGTATGCTGGTCGGGCCGGAAATACAGACACGGCATTGTGAAGAAATTGGGTCAATGGAAAAAGTATATCATATCACAGATGGGGTTAGTGACGTCAGGAACGGAGCTAGATATCGGAAAGAAGACCAATAGAGGTAAGGAAGGACATAATATTATGACAGGAAAAATATGATGATTCTCGGAGAAAATCTGAAAGGAGGGGAGGACGCTGGAGGGAAGACAAAAAAGGAAAGAAAATACGTCGCTGTACAGTGTAAAGAGGACAGTCGAGGAAAATATGACGTATAGAGAGAATGGTATTGCAATGCGTACAGAGGGGAGGGTGACCACCAGACATCAAATATGAGTGGGTAAGTCTAGTATGACCAATTCTAAGACGAGCTAAAGCAGTCTCCCATCTCCTATTACGGTGGTAAGGGGTTAGCCAAGGAGAAATAGATGGTTTAACAACACGTAGTTTATTATTAGTGATAGAGTCCCAGCAAGACTGCCACCGGTGCTGAAGGAAGGAAGTTAGGGCAGGAAGAAAATCAGAGACTGGAATGAGGAAGGAAGGAGAGGCATCTTTGGCAACAGCCATGCGAGCCAACTGATCAGCACGTTCATTGCCCGCGATGCCCACATGTCCTGGAACCCAACAGAACTGGACTGTTTTATGACGAGAGGAGATACGGAACAACCATTCCAAGATACGAAGGACTAAAGGATGAGAAGCAGAAGGTGACTGAAGAAGGGATAGCGCACTATATGAATCAGAGAATATTACAAATGAGGGAGAGGAGGCACGACAAATATACCGCAACGCAAACCAGAGGGCATATAACTCTGCTGTTAGAACACTTGCATAGGTAGGAAGACTAAAATGATAAAAGGTGTCAGGAAAGAGGATCGCGAAGCCAACACCCTCCGGGGTTTTTGAACCATCAGTGTATATAGGAACTGCAGAGGAATGGCGGGAGAGATGGTCAGAAAACCGAGCACGGAGAATGAATGAAGAAGAATTGGACTTGGAATAGGGGAAAATGGAAGAACAAATGTGAGGTCGTAGAAGTAGCCAGGGGGGAAAAAGACATGTGCGGTAAGAAAAAACATTACTAATAGCAAGAGAAGAATGCGAGAGGAGAGTACGAGCTCGAATTGCAAAAGGTGGTCTGGTTCTGGGATTGGAAAACATGTCTAAGTCAGGAGCAGGAGGAAGTAGAGAAGGAGTATGAGGAAAACAGTGCAACTTAGCATAAGTACGAAGAGAAAGTAGAGCACGACGGCGGAAAAGTGATGGAACTCCTGATTCAGCATACAGACTCTCAACTGGGGAGGATTTAAAAGCGCCAAGTGCCAGACGGAGACCGTGATGATGCACAGAATCAAGTTGTTGGAGGACGGTGTCTGAAGCGGAAGAATAAACTTGGCAAGCATAATCAAGTTTGGAGAGAACGAGAACAACATGGAGCCGAAGGAGAGTAGCCCGATCAGCACCCCACGACACATGAGACAAAGTTTGTAAGAGACAGAGGCGTTGCAAGGCCGAGATTTTCAAGGAGGCAATATGATCCTTCCAAGTGAGACGGGAATCGAAAAGAAGGCCAAGAAAGGAAGCAGAGGTTTTGTACTGGAGAGGAGAGCCATAGAGAAAAAGAGGTGGTTGGGAAATACGATGTGAGCGAGTAAAAGTAATAGCATGAGACTTAAGAGGAGAGAACCGAAAGCCATGAGAAGTAGCCCATTCTGAGGCAGCAGAAACCGCACGTTGAATGAGAGCACCAAGGGCAGAGATGTCAGAATTTGAGGCATATATTGCAAAATCATCTACATATAAAGAAGAGCGGACACCAACTGGGAGGCAGGATACAATCCCATTAATTGCCAATAAAAAGAGAGTAGTGCTAAGAACACTGCCTTGGGGGACACCTTCATATTGTGGGAGGGGATCTGAATAAGTATGCTGAACACAGACTCTAAAGAAACGGGATGATAGAAAATTCTTTAAGAAAACCCCAAGGTTACCATCAATCCCACAAGATCGAACTGTGCGTAAAATATGATAGCGCCAAGCTGTGTCATAAGCCTTCTCAAGGTCAAAGAACACTGCGATCACAGATTGCCGAGTGACAAAAGCTGAGCGGATATATGTCTCCAGATTTAGGAGGGGAGTTAAGGTACCGCGAGCTTTACGAAAGCCAAACTGTGAAGGGGACAAAAGTTGTTTGGATTCTAGAAGCCACATAAGACGATGATTTATCATACGCTCGAACAATTTGCAAAGACAACTAGTAAGAGCAATGGGGCGATAATCTTGAGGGGCATGGCCTTGCTTTCCTGGCTTAAGAAATGGGAGAATGACAGCATTACGAAAAGAGGGAGGAAAGACACCCTCTGTCCAGATACGATTATATATAATTAATAATAGGGCCAGGGCCTGGGGGGAAAGGTGACGGAGCATATTATAGTGTATGCCATCAGGACCCTCGCAAGTGTTCTTACAAAGACGAAGGGCTGAGGACAATTCATGGAGAGTGAAAGGCGCATTATACGACTGACTAGACGACAGCTGGAAGACAACTGGTGTACATTCAGTAGCAGTTTTAAGGGCATGGAATTCAGGTGAGAGATGAGAACCGTTACTAACATTACTAAAATGAAGACCTAAGCCATTAGCAACTAAACGAGCATCTGCGACTGATTCCCCATCCAAATGGAGGACAGGGGAAGGCATGGGAAGATGTTTACCGGCTATTTTGCGTATACGTTTCCAAACGGAAGCAATGGGTGTATTTGAAGTAATGGTGGAAACGTATAATCTCCAGCTATGGCGTTTAGCCCTTTTAACTGTCCTACGAAGAGAAGCGCGGGCCTTTTTAAACATTAGAAATGCACTCTGTTCATACTGGGTGTTGCGTTTACGTAGGTAGCTCTTCCAACGTGCACGTTTAACACGGAGGGCCACAGTACAATCCGAATTCCACCAAGGTACACACTTAGAAGCAAAAGGACGGGACGACCTAGGAATCGCAGTCAAAGCTGCACTTAGAACTAACACATTAAAATAGGTGAGCATGTCTAAAACAGTAGAGAAGGAAGAAGGAGGTACAGAAGGAATAGTTAGTGAAGTAAATGACGGCCAGTCAGCTTTCGGAAAACACCATCGAGGGGGTCTAATTACGGGACAATATGTAGTTAGAGTGAGTTTGATAGGAAAGTGATCACTATATACAATATCAGAAAGAACAGCCCAGTGGAAATCTAAAGAAAGGGAAGGGGAGCACAGGGAGAGATCTAGACAGGAGAAGGTATGAGTTGTAGCGTCAAAATGTGTTGAAGCTCCTGTATTCAATAAGGATAAATCTGCGTTAAAAATAAAAGACTCAAGGCGACGGCCACGCGAATTAGTAACGTCATCGCCCCATAAAACATGGCGACAGTTAAAATCCCCCAGCAATAAAACTGGGGTGGGTAGTTGGGGTAATAAAAGAGATAAGGCAGAGAGGTCAATAGGCTGGGAGGGAGAGAAATAAACCGAAACCACCGTAATCCAACGTCCAAGAAACACACGAATAAAATGACATGGGACGGTGGTGTTAATGGACAGACGTTCAAGAGGAACTGTATGGTGGACTAAGATAGCTGTAACAGAAAGAGAAGCAGGAGAGAACAAGAAACAATAGTCAGGTATAGGTACCGGAGGGGAAGATAAACGGGGTTCTTGTAAGCAAACTAAAGAAGGACAGTGAACTGAAAGAAGATAGCGGAGGTCATTGCGATGGGCTGTAAAACTTCGTATGTTCCATTGTAAAATAGACATGTTAAAAAAACCAAAGAAAGTAAAACCCAACAGGAAAGCAGAGTTTAGGTAAAAGGAACTTAATACTAATGATAAAATATAGTACACAGGAAGTAAAATATAATAAACAGGAAGTAAAATATAATCCATAGGAAGTAAAATACATGACATAGGAAGTAAAAAATATGACATAGGAATCAAAATACAACACAGAACAATAACACATATTACCGAGTCGTTACGATAGTAGGGATAAGAATAGAAGGTGAAATTGGTGGATGGGCAGAATGGTCTCTATAGCCTGGAGGCATGGGGAGAGACAAAGGGGAAGGAGTACTGTGAGAAGCGGAAGAGGAGTGGGGCAAAGAGGAGGAAGGGATAGAAGGAGAAGGAGAGGGAGAGGAAGGAGGGAGAGGAGTGGAAGGGAGGTCAGGAGGTACAGGATGAATTTCAACAGAGAGAATGGAAGGAGAGGATACAGCATTGGCTACTGAATTTGGCGTGGAAGTTAAAATATAATCCATAATCTTGGGAATAGTTTCACTGTCGTCATCGCCTGAGGGTTTGGTGTGGGCGGTCCGGGGATGTGACTGGAGAGATTGCTGTGATACAGGTTTTGACGAGGCAGTGTGTGTCGATCGGGAGGGGCGGGAATTTGTTGCCCGGACTTTACGAGCTGGAGAAGAAGGAGGATGGGCAGGAGAGGCCTTAGAGTCTGATGCGGTGGACAAACTGCGTTTACTATTAGAGGAGGGTGGGGGTCGAGTGTTGCGTTGGGCCAGGGGCGCCAAACGGCGGGTCTGAGTAACAGAAGTGGAGGAGTGAGAGGAGGGACGAAGTTGTGAACAGGGGGAAGGACAAGGAGAAGGAACAGGTAAAGAAGGAGCTGGAGAGGAGGTAGGGGTAGAGGAATCTAAAACAGAGAAAGAATTAGAGATAGGAACAAGAGGAGTCTGTACGGGAAGGTCTGAGGTAGAGGGGAGGTGCAGCTGAGAGGAGGAAGAGGTAGAAACAAGAGTACTGGGAGGAAGAGAAGGAGAGACTGAAGTCACAGGTGTAGAGACAGAGTAAGAGGTGGGAAGACGAGAGGAGAGAGGAGAGGAAGAGGGGGCAGTAGATACAGAGACAGGTGCAGCAGGGGAAGTAGTAGTAGTACTGAGACTGGAAGTTACTATGGCAGAAGGACGGGCTACACGTGCGTAGGTAACGTTAGGATGGTGACCGAGGTTGCGAGCTCTGCGACGAGCCTCACTAAGGGAAAGGCCAGTTTTCCAACGGATAGTAGATACTTCCGATTCAAAAAGGTAGACGGGACATTGTCGGTGGGTGGCAGAATGGCTGCCACGACAGTTAGGACAGCACCGGATGGTGGTAACACAGTCTGAAGAGGCATGGCTGGCCAGTGCACAGTTGGCACAGACTGCAGATGAGCGGCAGTATTTGGCGGGGTGGCCAAAGCGCCAACAAGATGTGCACTGGCGAGGAGGCGGAATATATTGACGTACTTGGAGGACAGTGCCCCCAATAATAACTGTGGGCGGTAAGTCACGAGAAGCAAAGACTATTTTAACAATATTGGCTGGTTCTTGTCGGCGTCCACGAGGAGGAATTGTATAACAATGTACTGAACGGATTGGGTGATGCTGTTCTGAGAGGATTAGCTCTATGTCTGTGGAGCATTCTGCGAAAGGCCTCTGGCCGAAGGACATTGATGATGGTAAACGGACAGTGCCAGTAGACGAATTAAGTTGAATATCTGGGGACACAGAGATGGGTTGACCTGAGCTGTTGACTAGTGATGCCACCTTCTCGGCTTGGGCGGCATTGTGAACGACAAGGAGGCGGGAACCATTCGGACGAGCCGAGAAGGTGACATCCCTGCCTACCTGTCGAAGTAGAGAGAGGTGGAGCGAGAGGTCATCAGATGTATCAAGGATATTAAAAAATTTAGACCATGTCTGTGTATCGAACAGAGAGGAAGTGAGGGAAGGGGCTGGCACATACGAAGAAGGACGAGGTCTGGAGAGAGAGGTAGAGGACATAGAAGTAACAGAGACAGGGAGTGAAGGAGGAAGGTAAGGATGAAATGTGATAATAGTAGGGGGGCTAATTGAGGTAGACAGAACAGAAGCTGGAGGAGTGGAAGACACAGTAGGTATGGCGGATGGCGTGTTCATTGTAACTGAACTTTTAGGAGGAGGGGAAGAAGTCGAGGCCACGGTCAAAAGCGAGTCCTGGGTCGTCACCGTAATCGAGCCAGTAGTAGTAGAAGTAGTACTCATAAAATAGTATTGGTAGTTTTCACCACCCCACCCCCCACCCACCACGGAGCCCAACTAGGGGAGGCTGATGTTGGGTCAAACTCACCCAACAGCCTCAGGGATAGCGGAAGAGGTATACGCGGACACTGTTTGGTGTGAAGTGGCAGCCGCGGACCAATACGGTGCCCACCAAACAGTGCCCACTTGACCCTAGCCGAGGTTGACTGGGTCAACACAGGGCCAGCCGATTTGCCCAGCGGGGCCACACTGGACCGCCCGTCTTACCCCAACCCCGCTACCAAAGGAGCGTATTGTCCACCACAGAGAACTACACCCTGCCCCATGGTGAACTCAACTCCCAGATAGAGGGGCGCAGGGAATACACGGGACGCCACGCACGGCAAACACGTGGGGAGGAGACAGTCTCACCCAAGATGACAAAAGGGGCGTAGACTGGAACATCACCAGTAGACCTCCACTACCTGGCGATGACAGGGAAAAAGGGGAAAAAAAAAAAGAAGAAGAATAGAATAAGAAAAAGGGCCTCGCAAAATTAGTTGAGGCAGCGACAGGGACCCAAGGAGGGGGGGGAGAGGCAAGAAACCCCACCATAGGTCCCCACTCATCAAGACCCAATCGATGTCTCCGAAGCCCCCCCACGACAACAACGGGCGAGGAAACGGGGGGGCATTCTGTAACAAGTGAATCAACTATTGCCATGCAATACAAAGTCCCTTACCAGATGATAACCATATATATGTACTGTGTATTCAATGTGGGTATGATAGCAATACATATGTACACTACTGTGTACACAATATGGGTCTCTAAAGATCTTGACCTTGAGAGATGATGACTGGTTGTTGAGTGCAACATACTGTTATGGTATGGGGAACAACTGTGTGAAGTTATATCTAAATCTGTCCATGCATGTGGAAGTTACAGAGCAGACACGAAATTGCAGATGGACTGAAGGACGGACTGACCTACTGGCGTACTGACAGAACTGAGCAAACCTGTAGTCCCTGACCGGTATGACTGGTAGGGGAGTAATAAATGACTGATTAGTATATTACTTGGAAGAGTTTTTGTAAAAGATGAAAGGCAATGCTGTATTATAAAATTATGCTTCTACAATGACAGGTACGTGGGAGAAGGAATGGAGGAAGGGGAATTTGCAGAGGCCCGGGAAGACCTAGCAGCCCTGGAAAAGGATTATGAAGAAATTGCAGAAGACCCTGAGAGCTTTGAAGATGATGATGATTATTAAGAATGTACCATTTTCCATTCAGAACCAACACAGGCTATTCTCAGTTGATTTCAGTGTCTCAAGCATATTGCATAGAGCATTTGTTTCATTTTTAAATTAAGCTCAAGGACTGAATCAGACTTGATTGAAAAACTGATAATATACTACAACAGTATCAAGAAAGCATTATTAAAACAGGAATACAGACAATACAATGTTCTGGAAGAAAATGTTCTGGAAGGAGATAAAGAGAGCTAGACAGGGTGCCAACGAAGTCAGTGGGGGTGTGAAAGATAAAAATGGTAGATTACTAGCGGAGAAGGGAGAAAAAGTAAACAGATGGAGAGAACACTTTAATGAACTGTTGAATATAGAGAATGAAAATAATGCAAGTATAAGTGGCTGGGAAATGGCGGGGAGAAGGAGGGTTGTGAGAAGAGAGGAAGAAATCAGTAGGATGGAAGTGGTGGAAGCAACGAAGAAAGTTAAAATGGGGAAAGCTCCAGGAATTGATGGAGTGTGTGGTGAAAAGCTGAAGCATGGGGGAGAGATAGTAATAGAATGGATGTGGAAGGTGTGCAGATTGGCTTGGGAGGAGGGTAGAGCCCCGGAGGATTGGAAGTCATGTATAATTATTCCTCTGTTCAAAGGAAAAGGGGAAAAAGCAGTGTGTGGTAATCATAGGGGCATTTGCCTTCTCAGTGTAATAGGAAAAGTATATGGTAGGATACTTATTGACAGAGTTAGGGAAATTACAGAGGAATTAGTTGGAGAAGAACAAGGAGGTTTTAGGAAGAGAAGAGGTTGTGCAGACCAGATATTCATTCTTAGATCCTTAGTGGAAAAGTTTCTGGAGAAGGGCAAGAGGTTGTATGCAGCCTTCATGGATCTGGAGAAAGCATATGACAGGGTGGATAGACAAGGATTGTGGAAGGTATTAAGAATATATGGAGTGGATGGGAAGTTGTTGAAGGCAGTGAGGAGTATGTGTGAGGGTGCTGGGGCTGCAGTGCGTGTGGATGGCAAACTGAGTGAATCTTTCCATCTGAAGGTTGGATTGAAACAAGGGTGTGTCATGTCTCCATGGCTGTTCAATCTGTACATGGATGGGGTTATAAAAGAGATACAAGGTCGAGCAGTGGATGTTGGAGCGGCCCTAGTGAGAGAGGGCAGTGTTTGGAAACTCCCTGTACTGTTGTTTGCAGATGATACTGTGTTGATGAGCAAAGACGAAGGGGAGCTGCAAGGCTTGGTAGATGAGTTTGGGAGTGTGTAAGAAACGGAATCTAAAGGTGAATGTAGGGAAGAGTAAAGTGATGGTCTTCAAGAGAAGTGAAGCCAGTGAATGTACAGTGAGATTGGATGGGAAGGATATGGAGAATGTGAGTGAATTTAAGTACTTGGGCAGTGTGATGAGTAAGGATGGAAGTCTGGAGGGTGAAGTGCTCGAAAGGGTGCAGCAGGGAAGGAAGGTTGCTGGTTCGTTGAAAGCAGTGATAACAAACAGGGAGGTGAGCATGGAAGTGAAAAAGTTGTTACATGACAGTATTGTGATACCAACTCTAACACATGGAAGTGAAGCTTGGACCCTGTTGGAAGGACAGAAGTCAAGAGTGAGAGCAGTGGAAATGAGTTATTTGAGAGGAGCATGTGGAGTCACATGGAGAGACAGACTAACAAATGAGGAAGTAAAGGAGCATTGTGGTGTGGTTGTGGACGTGATGGGAAGCGTCAGGAGAAACACGTTAAGGCGGTTTGGGCATGTGGAGAGGATGGAGAGTGAAAGACTGATAAGGAGAGTGTATGTGAGTGAGGTGGAGGGGGCGAGAGGGAGGGGGAGGCCGAGGATGAGATGGAGAGGTATATGAGAGAGGGGGGTGTGAGCTGGGAGTGTGGTAGTGAAATGGCGTGGGACAGAGTGACATGGAGACGATTTGTTTGTGGCCACCCCGTGCGGGATTGAGGTGTCTGGCAATAGATAGATAGACATTTCTTATGTGATTTCTAATTTGTGTACTACTGATGTTTCTTCCCAATACTGGTCCTAAATGAGAGTTCCAAGTGAAGTCTGATTGTTAATGAACTTACATAATTGTCCATTATTCAGTGAAGGGATATTCCAGCAAAATGGAACGATTTAGACTATACCAATTAAAGTTTCTTTAAGCTAATATATCTGAAATTCTATCAGCCAAGAGAGCTGCTATTAAAAAATTTACAGGTATATCATTTCTGCAAGTCAGCCAAACAAAAAAAATTCATGAACTGGTATCATGCTAAAGGTAGCTGTTTTTAAACTGTATAGACTCCAAAGTGGATAACTAAGACTAAGCAGATACTGACTGATATATATATAAATAAGGACAACATGGATGAACTCTGGGGGGTTAACGGATATACTGTACAATATTATTAAAGCTGAGAATGCAAAGGGGAAGGCATCGTCCCAGATTCTAACACAACTGGAACACGTGATGGAATGAAAATGACATGAAGTTCCTTCTAAACTATAACTGTAATACAACTGTTGAATGCAATCTCTTCCTATCCTCACAGGTGTTTTAAATTTCACTGTTACAATTTACAGGCTTGCCGCACCTTCATGAACTCGGCTTTAATAATATGGCTATATATATCAGGTAGCAGCAGCTGCAACCCCAGACTCATCTGAATATGAACCCAGTGGATTGCATGTTGAAGCTACCCTTTTCCTGCAGTCCATCATCATCCTTTTGGGTGGATAAGGGGGAGTTGGAGGACATTTGTATGGCTAGGCAAGGAGCTTGCTTGTCATATGAGTGCCACTAAGTGAAGATGTCCCACTCCTGTGTCAAATAAAAAGTAGATATAGTAGCAGTACATGGAAGAGAAGTAAATAATTCAGTGATGGTTGCTAATGGAAAATTACAGGTATAGTTTTTGTACTGTATTTCATACTCCAAGTGGCTATAGCTTTCATTAAATTATGAAAATATCATGGATGTTAACTTTCTGCTAACTAGTTTAGATGCAATATTTCACAAATATGTTCTGTAATCTCACGTCCTCAAAATATAAATGTGTTCATCTAAAATATTTATAAAGCTAGAGTACTCTATAACTGTCTCATTCTTGTAGTGGAAAGCCAAACACAAATGGAAGTTATTGTCTTTCACTTAAGATCTGTATTATTTATCACTGATTACAAATACAGGGTGCCCCAGGAGTTAACCGATTAACTTCATGAGATGATTCCTGATGTCATTCTTAGACAAAAATGTCCTGTGAACACATGTCAGCTTCACAACTGTTACGGAGTAAAGGATGGTTAAGTTCTAATACAGTAGTGGTAACAGGAAAATTGATCTATTTTCATCCTGTGTTACTATATTCTGTACTCTACTTTGTTTTACAACTTGGCAGATCATAGTGTATTTGTTGATAGCTAGCTGACTGCTGTTAAGATTATTCTCAGGAAAAACTGGGTTCAGTACAGTATGATGGCAGGTAACAAAGGGTGGAAACATAATTTTTCATATTACCTCTACCAATATTCCAATTTAAATACCAGCAGCCTTCACTCTATAACTGTTCCAGATCCAACATATATGCAGAGAACATTTTGGATTTACCTCTGGAATCATGTTCTTAAGCTGATACATTAAATTCTACGACATCCTGTGCATGTGATGAAGGATTACAACCATATTTTTAAAAGTTATACAGTGACGATACAGAAAATTCCACTGATTCTGCTACCATAATTCAGTAAATATTGTACAGTGAAGTATGCAAGAATAAATGTTTTAAATTGGCACAATTATTACAAAGTATTACCCTACTTCATACCTTATGTTTTCCAAATTCTGTCATCCCTGATGTAGTGTACAGTCAGAGAAACAAGTACCTTTCCAGTTATGTCTGAAGAAAATTTACAACTGGGAAAATACAAAGAAAACCCTATATCTATTTGTGCGTGTTTCAGATGGTTAGATTTTTCTGCTACATATTCATCAGACTTTGTTAAGATACTTGTGTGTATCACTGTTTTCCTATTTACCCTAATCAAAGAGCTATGATGGCTTACAGAATTTAAATATTCTAAAAGTAAGACTATCTCAATAAACAGACATAATTACAAATTAAATATAATCTTGGACTATCCCTGTAAGAAACAACAAGAACAATCACAGCATTATAACAGATAAATTTATACAGTATATGATAAATGTGCATAAAAATAGAAATACACACAAAATTTACACCAGTGAAATAAACACAGTGAGGATTTTCCTTTAACAAACTTAAATTTCTCTAAGAAGCTAAATACACTAACTTTAGTTATGCCTTTTGTGATCCTAAATACTATTATCTTTCATTACCTCCCTTTCAAATGCATTTTATCTCAATTTCTCTTCCAGTCAACCTTTTCAATATATAGTACAGCACATGTGAACTTAGGACAGCATTTGTGTGTATCAGAGGTCTAGCTAACCATTGCAATATTCATGTATCAGTCACTAACCCACTTCACCTTATAAGAGGTAATCCCTTTCATTACCAACATCCATGTGAATACCTGAAAACTATCATTAATACCAACAGCCAGACCTCTGCTAAATATGGATGCTTTTCTAGGTTAAAATGAGGCATACTGTACATGTAATTTCATCAGTGATCTCTCCCTATATTTCTTTCTCTTTTTTCATTCGTCTTGTGCCTTCACCTGACTAACATATCCTCTCTGGCACTACAAAACTTTCCTTTGTGGTCTCTCCATTTTCCTCTTTCCCCATCATTCTTCTACTCTTCATATTTCCCCCAATATCTACATCCTCTTACTCTCACACCCCCTCAAGCCCGTTCTGCCCAAGTGCCAAATGTGACGCTGGGTTTGAGAGGTGGAGTGGAGGTGCGGGTAGTGGAGGGGGAGGATGCTGAGGGAGAGGCAGTGTTGGATGGGGGAGCCTCAAAGATAATGCCATATGCCTCTCTCAGCTGTGCGATTAGCTCCCTCTTCTCTTCAGGTGGAAGGAATGAGTGCAGAGCTGCCTGGAAATTCTAGTTCGGGAGAAACAATACAATCTATTATGTCAAGCTTCACTCTAGGATGTGCGCAGGCAAAATACTTTAAGTGAAATAAATTTAAGTGAGACAAGTATGACTGTGGAATCATACACAAAATATCTTACTTCAAAGCAATTTTATAACAAATCATGAGCAACTTTAAGAGAGAAAAAGGTGTTAATTCATCACAAATATAATGATGAAACAACTTCCAGTGAACCAACTACAAATGAGATCTATCTGTACTTAATTTAATGGGACTGTCAGCAACTCACACATGAAATTCCTGCAACTAAATTTTCTTCACGCTGGGATGACGAGGCTGTGAAGAGATAGCCAGCTAGAAGTTTTGGAAAAGTATAGGGTGACATAACATCAACCAGAGACTACTGGGAACATTCAGCTGAATTTGGCAGCTTCCTGCAGTAGGTTTACACCAGATGAGTCTGAGGTCAAAACAACAAAAACTAAAATTTTAACCATTATGGCACTCACTGCACGTGTAATGTGAGCCTCAGTGAAGCCCCATGAGTTGAGGAGGGCATATTCATCACAGAGACGGGTGTTGGTCAGCGTTGGGTCATCAGTGTTGATGCTGAAGCTGGCACCATCCTCTACAAATCTGCACAATGCATGTGTGGAAATAAAATAACTACTAGGCAATGAAAGTTTGGATATAATGAGTGCTATAAAATTTCTGTTTTACTACACAGCAAAAAGTTGTTGTGTGTAATCATTAAAACCATATAAAGTGGAACATCTGTACTGCAGCTATTTTATGACTGAAATTGTACAATTACCTGATATTTCCTATAAACACTGGTTATTAAATTTTGCACTTGATGTTAGTTTTGGGTAAAGCAACTACCACTGTTGCTGCTAACATCAACAGTCAAACTATAAATCACAGATAAGGCTAATGGATCACAACTTTGTACCTACTCTATATATAGTGGCAAAGGATCTGGATACATGACATAAAATAATTAACAGTTTTAGTGTGGAGATCACAGCCCACCATTTCTAGGGATACCCTCCTCATAACTACCAGTGTCATCATGAGAAGGAAATACTATACAGAGATCTACGCTGCTTGAGTGAGCCAACATGAAAAACCACTACAATATCTGCACAAAAAATACAATCAGTCCTCAAAGTTCTGTACACAGAGAACACTTAACCCCTTCAGATCAAAGATGTCGTACATATTTTACTTTTGCTGTCTCCACAAAATTTCTTGAGCACTGGAGCGACTGCCTGCAGTAACAGAGTTTACAGTTTCCATTAACCCCTTCACAACCTGATTTCTCTCCCTATGCTGAAGAAAATTATCTGAAGAGAGCAATAATGAAATTTAAGGCAAACAACCAAATTGAATGGATTAAAAACAAATTATGGCCAACACCAAATAGCTTTATTCAGGCAGGAATTCTCCCACACTCAGGTGGTTAAAACACACTTTATCTTAAATGATACCTGTAACTGCTTAAAAAATATCATACAGGCTAATGCCAGATGACTGCTGTTGTAGCTGCTGAGTAACTCCAATCTGTCTGGCTGAGCAGACCTATGGATTGCAGGTATATAACTGCTCCTGCAGGGCCATCCCTTACAGTGAACTGATTTATTCCACTGTGGTAAACAGCATCTTGCTACAAAGTGGCATGAGGAAGAGATTGTAGGTTTGGTTCCTGGATGGATGCTGCATTTGTCTCTCCACCCAGTTAATAAAGGCACCATAGTATGATCCACACAACCTCATCCTTTGAACTGAGATGAGGAAAATTTCATACTCAAGGATATTAACACTCTCAGGGTCTTGTGACTCCTCTCCAAGTGAATAACATCTAATATTAGCCCAAATAAAATGGTAACACTGAAGCAACTACATGTAGGTTAAAGGATGACAAGAACCTTCAAAACTCTTTATGGATCATGAACTTTACCTAAGGACTGGGTGTCGCTTGGAGGGGCTGACGAGGGACTTAATGGCACCGGTGAGGTAGGAAGAGTGTGGGCATACCTCAAAATGCACCTTCTCTTTGAGGCATCGCTGGTAGATATCTTCATTTTCTATCACTCTGTAACCATGCCCAATCCTCTCTGCACCAAACGTATCTAGAGCCTGAAAAAAATTATCAGGTTATTCTACAGTAGTCCCTCGTTTACCTGAGGTAACAGAGCCAAAAAGCATGTCTGGATAATGAACAATATCCCCTCTACTATACCCAAACCCTACCTATACTCGATCTCCAACCTATACCTAACCTATTTGTACAGTAACTCGGCTTACTTTGGCAGTGTTTTTAGGTCATTCAGGCATATTTAGACATCAAAATAATGCTAAATACTAAGAAAACCATGCCAAAAAATCACTGAAAACCAAAAAACAACCTACTCATACACTGTTGTATGTACAGTGACCCTCCTAATTTTGGCAGTGTTTTCAGGTCAATCTGCCATATTTAGACATCAACACACACATAGGAATAGCCAAAGTAATGCTAAACACCAGGAAAACCATGAAAAAAAAAACTGAAAACCAAAAAACACCCTACATATACACTACTGTAGGTACAGTACTCCTCCTAATACTGGCACAGTTTTCAGGTCAATCTGCCTTATTCAGATATCAAAACATGCATAGGAATATCCAAAGTAATGCTAAACACCCAGAAAACCATAAAAAAAAAAAAAAAAAAAAAAGCCAAAAAACATCCTACTATACTATCTATCTCTATCTATCTATTGTCAGACGCCTCAATCCCGAACGGGGTGGCCACAAACAAATCGCCTCCATGTCACTCTGCCCCCTGCCATTTCACTACCACGCTCCCAACTCACACCCCCCTCTCTCATATACCTCTCCACTCCATCCCTCCATCTCATCCTCGGCCTCCCCCTCCCTCTCGCCCCCTCCACCTCACTCACGTACACTCTCCTCGTCAATCTTTCACTCTCCATCCTCTCCACATGCCCAAACCACCTTAACGTGTTTCTCCTAACGCTTCCCATCACGTCCTCAACCACACCACAACGCTCCTTCACTTCTATTCACTTCTACTACTATACACTACTGTATATTTTGGCACTATTTTCAGGACAATCTGCCATATTCAGACATCAAAACACACATAGGAATATCCAAAGTAATGCTAAACACCAAGAAAACCATGAAAAACACACACACACACACTGAAAGCCAAAAAACATCCTACCTATACACTACTGTATGTACAGCACCCCTCCTAATTTTGGCACTGTTTTCAGATCAATTTGCCATATTTAGACACCAAAACACATATAGGAATATCCAAAGTAATGCTAAACACCAAGAAAACCAAGAAAGAAACAACTGAAAACCAAAAATTGCTGTACCTATACACTACTGTATGTACAGTACCCCTCCTTAAATTTTGGCACTGTTTTTAGGTCAATCTGCCATATTTAGACAACAAAACACACATAGGATTATCCATATTAATGATAAACCCCAAGGAAACAATGCATAAACAACAAACACCCTCAAAAAACTTCAAGATCGTTGGAAAATCAGCTATCTGCACCAGTGATAACTCCTCCCAGGCCACAAAAAAATTCCACAGCCAAATATACCACCTGGGTAAATTGGTATAAATGATACCGTATACTGTCATCTTCACTGGTGTTTATACTATAAGATATGCTAATAAAAACACAGAAAACTGATGAGTAAATGCACAGAAATGCACTGAGAATAATGTTCAACAGTAAAACTTACCTTCATATAACTTCCAACCATCCTAGTGCAAAATTTGCCAGCATCTTCCAAGAGTTAAGCATAAATCTAGATGCAGAACTTTTTGAGCTTTCTCATGGTCACTTCAGAATTTTGATACGGCCAACAGTAGTCGAATATCCATCCATCCATCATCCAATCCTACGTTGCCTCACGAGAACCATAGGAGCCCGGGGCTACGCAAGTTGGTCCTGACATTTAACCCTAAGAGATTTCTGGGCCTAGCAGATTATGTCTGTGCTAGAGTCAGCCACTCTCAAGCTGACCCACATCTCATGGCATGATATTTTTCTTTGATCTCTCTGTGTATATACAGTTTTCAAGCTAGAATGTTGGTTCTTGGGTCATTTTAATGCTGTATAGTTGTACTTTATCTTAGTATGTTCAAAAAAGGAAAAAAAAAAGAAAAGAAAATGTCAAAATGACGAGTTGAAGTTAGGCAAAAACCAAAAATTTTATACCTTGCCACAGAAAAATATTGGGCAAAATAAAACTAATAAAGGTATGTAAATCTGGTTTAAACCATGCAAAACTACAATAAATTACCTTTACTATCTATCTATCTATTGCCAGACACCTTGATCCCAAACAGGTGATATATATATTATGGTAATTTGTGCATTATGTTGCACGGTAAAGCGAAAGGAAAGAGATGCATAATTTTCTTTTAGTCTCTGCCGCAATTTTGCTTTGCAATCTTTTTCTTTGATCGGTCAGTGCAAATACACTTTTTAAGATAGGATGCTGGTTGTGGTGTTATTTTGAAGCTGAATAGCTGTACTTATTATAGTATGTTCCAAAAAGGAAAACAAATAACATTAAAAGTCAAAGTGACGAGTTGAAGCTGGGCAAAAACCAAAAATTTTATACCTTGCTGTAGAAAAATATTCACAAAGAATAAAGTGATAAAGAAACAAAGCCATGAGTCAGACCAGCTGTCCAGTACCTGCCACACATAGAGCAACCATTCCATGATGTCATACTCGAGTCTCTTTATTATGATGCATAAACGTGGTTTATAGTGAATATTTTACAAAAGTTTCTTAAAATGATGATGAAAAGCGTCATCGGAATCTCTGAGGTTGGATTTGAAATGACAATCAAAATCGTCATCGGAATCTCAAAGGGTTAAGATAAGAGTGATATATCGAGGGGGGGGGGGCACGAGTCAGTGCTATCACTGCGAAGGGGGGAAGGGACTGGGGGGACTGGGGGGGGCAGGAGGGTATGAACAAGGGACGGGAGGGAGGGAGGGGGAAGCGAGGCTGTGGGCAGGATTTTCACTCTTCTTGCATGAGTCAGATGGGCGCTTTTCCCGTACATTTACTTGTGGCTTAGGGTCTGTGTTAGACATGTGGTAGCCATTCGGAAACACAACTTCCGGTGAGCAGGCAACTATGGACATTCGGTAAAGGTGCAGATGGCCGCTGTCACCGAACATGTACTCGTGGCTTGTGGTCTGTGTTCGATGTGTGGTAGCAGCTATGAAAGGCTTTGCCCGGTGGCCACACGACTTTGGACATTCAGTGGGAATGCATACGGACGTTTTGACACCATTTGTGGGTTACAGTCGTATTACTTGGGTGCTGGAGGTTTGTTGGGAGTGATCAGACCAGAGCGCAACTTTAACCATTCAGTACAAGGGCGGATGGACATTTTAGTTCTGGTTGTCGGTTACAGACTGTTTCCCACTCACAGCTCCAGCCCGGCGCCCACGATACCGAATGTTTGAACATGTTGCTTGGCTGGCCAAAGTTCTCGAGGACTTTTACGTCCGGATAATAGCAAGTAACTTTGGATAATGGTTTAACAGAGCCATGGTCCAGTATCTGGATTTTGAACAGGTCCAGATACTGCACGTCCGGATAAATGAGGGATTACTATACAGTATTTATCATTCATTTCCCAATGGGAGAATAGGGGGCTGGGGCTATTCAGTCCAGACAAAGCTGAGTAATCAGTCCCTTGCCCTCAGTGGAATTATGTGAGCAATTAATTCCAACCATCCATTGGATTAACACCCTTAACCCTAGCCGAGCTGCAGACCTCAAATGAGGTTCAATGAAGATCTACACAGGCCATGCTGCAAGCCTCATATGAAGAACAATTTACAATGGTTATGAAACAATGACTCTGGGGAAGTTAACTACTTTACAAATAATCAGTGTGGCAGGGGTTAAAAACTCATATCCAACTGGAAAATTCTACCCCACCAGGATACAAAAACGCACACTGGCAGACCAAAAAAAGATGTATTTCCAAACTGTACGTATAGAGAGAGAATAATTTTAACCATAGTGAAGGAATGTACAAATTAGATCCAGTAATGCGAGGATTAATGGCCAGGTCCCTGCCGCCCCTTGTAATCTCTCACTCAGGTCGGGGACAGTGTGGAGGAAGTGTCAGGTGAGGTCACATCAGGTGTGGTTGGAAAAAAAAAAACAGATGTGGTTACACTGCATATAGGCAGCTTCTCAGTAATTGTATATACAACTCTTGGTCTGCAGATCCAGTGAAAAGGGCAACAGCTGTCACTAAAACTGTTTGGAAATACATCTTATTCGTCTGCAAGTGCGGGTTTTTATCCTATTTCGTGTTCACGATAGCATGACTCTTCAGCCATTTAACCCACTAAACCAACAGGCACCCACATACTTACCATATGGCACCAGCACAAAAACATCACACACAATCTACTATGCCCTCACTGCAATGCACCTCCCCACACTATGACGAAGTCTTATTCACCTAATGCACCTATCACACCGCAACTCAACACAATCTCAATCAAAGACCTCAGGAAATACTCAACCAAAGTGGCTAGTTACCTGTGGTCCATTGGATTCAGGTCAAGATGAGCCTGGGGTTACAAAAACAACAAAATGGTTACCATTCAACATATTAAATGGTTTCCTGGGCTAAAAGGAACCATTTGCTTTGTCACTCAGTACAGAAGAGAGGTGTATCGGATATCCACATCTGTAAATTATCCGCATTTTTAAGAAATGCGCATCCACATTTGCAAAGCAAGTGACACCTGCATCCACATCCGCATCCGCAGTAATGGTAAATTTAACATCCGCATCTGCATCCGCACTTTAAGAATGAGGATATGAGGATATTACAAAACATTTCAGTTCATAAAAATAATATCTCTCTACTATCCGATGTAATAGAGCCAAAGGCATGACCGGACAGTGGCCTTGTCTGGATAGTGGCCCTGAAGCTCCAGCACTGGTCATTCATGATCCTAACCTAACCTAACCTAAATCAGAAAACCACCTACCTACCTCTCTACTGGACATGCATAGCACTTATTCAAGTCCCCTTTCACATAAACAATGCGCACAAAGCATGTATTAACTGAATTTTAACCAAAAAATGATGATTAGAGGTGAGTAAGGCATAGGTGCTCACAACTTGCCAGCAAGTGTAAGTAAGTATCAGACATGGAAATCACCATGAAAATCACCATTTCTCACACCATATGCATTAAATAATGGACACAAAGCATGAATTCATTGAATTTTAACCCAAAAATGATGATTTTGAGGTAAGTAAGACATAGATCTTCATGAGTTGGCAGCTTAGTGTAAATAAGTATCAGACGTGGCAATCACTATGAAAATCATCATTTCTCACATCTTATGCACTAAAATATGGCATACAAAGCATCAAATGAATAAATTGTTACCAGAAAAAGAGTTAGGTATGGCAAAGGTGTTCACTATTCACCAACAGCACCGGTCATTCTTGACCCTAACCTAAATCAGAAAACCACCTACCTACCTCCCTACCAGACATGCATAGCACTTATTTAAGACCCCATTCACATAAATAATTGGCACAAAGCATGAATAAATCAAATTTTAACCCAAAAATGATGAATTTGAGGTGAGTAAGGCAGGGGGGTTCACGAGTTGGCAGCTTAGTGTAAGTAAGTATCGGACGTGGCTATCACTATGAAAATCATCATTTCTCACATCTTATGCACTAAAATATGGGATACAAAGCATCAAATACATAAATTGTTACCAGACAAAGAAGGTACGGCAAAGGTGTTCACTGTTCACCAGCAGCACCGGTCATTCTTGACCCTAACCTAACATAACATATATCAGAAAACCACCTACCTACCTCCCTACCGGACATGCATAGCACTTATTTAAGACTCCATTCACATAAATAATTGGCACAAAGCATGAATTAATCGAATTTTAACCCCAAAATGATGATTTTGAGGTGAGTAAGGCAGGGGTGTTCGCCAGCTGACTACATAATGAACGTAAGGGAAAGACATGATTATTACCGAGAAAATCACCTTTTCACAGCCTATGCACTCAAATATGGGACACAAAGCATGAAGTACATAAAATGTAACAAGAAAAATTATGATTTAGAGGTGTGTAGGGCAAAAATGTTCACCAGTTGACTAGATAGTGAACATATGTAAGAGACATGGTGATCACTGAGAAAATCACCTCTTTCACAGCCTGTGCACTCAAATATGGGACACAAAGCATGAAGTAAATAAAATGTAACCAGAGAATGAGGATTTAGAAGTGATTATGGAAAATATTTAGCAGTTGACAATGTTTACTTACATGTCCATGATTGTTGTTTACTCCTTGTTTACCCCCACCTCTAAGGTTTTTACAGTGGTCATAATTGCTCTTGAAGCATCTCCAGTAATCCAGTGTTTAACTACACTTAATCCTTAGCACTGTGACTTTTGACTATTTAAACAAGAACGAAAATACCGCAAACGATCGGACAGCCGTCCACTGTTCACGGGAGTTGAGACAGAACTAGGAGGAGGGGGATAGGGTGGGAAAGGAGCTAGTCGGCGCGCATGGGAAATTCAAACTGATGCGGTCGGAAAAAATCGGATTTTTTCTTCTTTTTTTTGCAATTTTGGGTTTCGGCCATCAGCTCACGATGTCCGAATAGTGATGTAACTGGATAGTGGTCATCCGGATAGTAGAGAGATTACATATATAAGAAACAGGGAGGTGAGCGTGGAAGTGAAAAAGCTGTTACATGACAGTATTGTGATACCAACTCTAACATACGGAAGTGAAGCTTGAACCCTGTTGGAAGGACAGAAGTCAAGAGTGAGAGCAGTGGAAATAAGTTATTTGAGAGGATCATGTGGAGTCACGTGGAGAGACAGACTAACAAATGAGGAAGTGAAAGAGCGTTGTGGTGTGGTTGTGGACGTGATAGGAAGCGTTAGGAGAAACACATTAAGGTGGTTTGGGCATGTAGAGCGGATGGAGAGTGAAAGACTGACAAGGAGAGTGTATCTGAGTGAGGTGGAGGGCACGAAAGGGAGGGGGAGGCCGAGGATGAGAAGGAGGGATGGAGTGGAGAGGTACATGAGAGAGGGGGGTGTGAGTTCGGAGAGGGGTAGTGAAATGGCGGGGGACAGAGTGACATGGAGGCAATTTGTTTGTGGCCACCCCATGCGGGACTGAGGCGTCTGGCGATAGATAGATATATTTATACATATACAGTAATCTCCCTACTATCCGGACGTCTACTATCCGGACGTCTACTATCCGGACGTCTACTATCCGGATGCATCACTATTCAGACATCGTAGGCTGTCTGACCCCCCAAATTCCCAAAAATCCGAAATAAATCTGATTTTTTTGGACCGCGTCAGTTTGAATTTCCCGCGCGCGCCGAACAGCTGTGTTTTCGTGCCTCCCGCCTCTGTCACGGTCTCATTTCCCGCTTTGCTCCAGGTTTGTCAACACGCTCTCAAAATGGCTGTTGAAGTGCTTGGTTTTGTGGTGATACCCTACCTCCTGCAGGGCTTGATGCTGCTCTGCACCTTCTTCATCATTTGTGTGATGATGGCCCCGCCACCTGAGAAGAGGAAGAAAGTGGTTCTGACTCTGGAGAAGAAGAGGGAGGTATTGGAGAAGGTGGACGCTGGGTGGCCGACATCACGGATCCTCCGTGAATTCAACCTCCCTCGCTCCACTTTGTTTGATATCAAGAAGTCCCGAGACAAACTACAGCAGTACACGGCTGATTTCGCTTCGAAAACCAGACGGAACGTGGAGAGGAAGATGATGTTTACTTCTAAGTATGCTGAGATTGACCGTTCCACACTCATCTGGTATCGACAACAACGTGCTGCTGGTGAGATGGTATGTGGAACGGAGCTGAAAGCTGCTGCCGAGAAGTTCCCAAGGCTACAAGACACCCCAGCATCTGAAGGTTGGCTCTTCACGCTCAAGTTACGACACGGACTTACCAAACGTAAGACCCATGGCGAAGCTCTGGACACTAACGAAGAAGGAATAGAACAGTTTCGGCAGAAGGTGAAGGGATTGATTGACAGGGAGGGCCTCACTCTTGGTCAAGTCTACAACGCTGATGAAACTGGCCTATTTTATAATTCAATACCCACGAACACTCTCGCTGAGGAGATGGAAAAGCATGTACCTGGTCCAAAGCTCTCCAAGCAATGGGTGTCTGCTTTGTGCTGTGCAAATGCTAACAGAATGCACCGGCTCAAGCCCGTTATTGTAGGCTGTGCAAAGCAGCCTCGGTGCCTTCGTGGGTTAATGGATGTCCTTCCTGTCGTGTGGTATCATTCTCTGAAGGCTTGGTTCACAACCAAGATCTTCAGAAATTGGTTTCACCAACACTTTGTCAAGGAGGTCATTCATTATCAGATGGAGACACTGAAAATCCCACGCGACCAGGTAAAGGCCCTCCTGATTCTAGACAATGCACCTGCGCATCCATCTGAGAAGGAGTTGGTGGCTGAAAATGGCCGCATTAGGTGTCTGTTTTTGCCACCTAATACGACTGCTCTCATCCAACCAATGGACCAGGGAGTGATTGTGGCAGCGAAGAGGCTCTACCGACGGTGGTTTTTGGACAAGGTGATGGTTGTCGACGAGGACAATCGCAAGGAAGGACGAGACATGCGAGGACAAAAAACTGTCGAAAACCTTCGCCGATACAACCTCAAGTCTGCCATATACAACTGGGCCAGTGCATGGAAGGAAGTCTCTGTCAAGACTTTAGAAAATGGTTGGTCTCGGCTGCTTCATGGAAGTGATGTGGTGCACGATTTTGTAGGTTCTGACGTGGATGACTTCCATGCAAGGCTTCGTGCGGGTGGAGACAATGTGGATGTCGACGAAGTGCATGAGTTGTTGGATGACGACGAGGGCGATCCTGGGTATCAGATCATGTCTGATATCGAGATCGCATCTACTGTTGCCGGTACGAGTACCCAGTAGGAAGATTCCAACGAGGACAGCGACGATGATGCGGACTCCTCACGGTTTGCCACTACTCCAACCATCCCCAAGCTGAGCGCACTCCGGGAACATGTGGAGTTCGTTCTCGACTACCTGGAACACCTAGACTGCGACAGGGAGATGGGGCCCTTGGGACTTGTGGATGAAGTGTGAGCTTTCAGGCAGCGCATCATTAATTGCCAGAATCGTCGCTGCTTGCGTCAATCAACCATTGGCAGTTTTTTCAGGCCAGTCAACCCTGCCGTCGTCAACCCTTGCTCCACACCATCATCCCACCAAGACAGGCCTTCTAGCTCCAAGCCACAGCCCAGCACATCAGGCACGGCAGAGTCACCACTGGATGTTAGTTTGAGTCTATCTTCTGAGTCCTCTACAGTGGATAGCGTATCACCACATCCCACCAAGGAGCCCCTACGCCGCCTCCGTCAGCACATCTTGGACTCTGACAGCGACTAAATTCTCCAGGACTCATCACTAGACCACACGGGAATTTACTGTTATGTACAGTGCAGTGAAGTGATGGGATGCAAGGTATGCGAAAGGAAACGTTGTGGAAAGTGCTGGTGAGAAGTGCTGGTGGGAAGTGCTGGTGGGAAGTGCTGGTGAGTGTAAAGTGCAGCGGAAGTGCTAAGGTGTGTCAGGTGCAAGGTCTTACTGTCAGAGTCTGAGATGACCGAGTGGGTTATACATCAGGACGGCGGCATCATTCTTGTAAGTACCCTAACTTCATCAAAATTCCTTGTTTTGTTCTTTCCATATCATTAATCTCACGCATAAACTGTGTGGAAGATGATTTCCATAATGATTTTCATGTCTAACCTGTTTTCAGCATGCTGTAAATTGGTAAAAAAGAAATTCCCATGTTAATCATAATTTCCTGCTTTCAATTTAATTTTTTCATGCATGGTTTTGAAGTGCACAAGCTATGAAAAAGGTGAATGCCATTGATTTGTGTGAAAGATTATTTCCATAATGATTTTCATGTCTAACCTGTTTTCAGCATGCCGTAAATGGGTAAAAAAAAATTACCATAAATGTTAATCATAATTTCCTGCTTTCAATTTAATTTTTTCATGCATGGTTACCACTAGTATTGAAGTGCACCAGCTGTGAAAAAGGTGACTGCCAGTGAATTTCATGTCCAGTCATAACCTAACCTAACCTAACCATTCTGATAATCATAATTTCCTGCTTTTAATTTAATTTTTTCATGCATGGTTACCACTAGTATTGAAGTGCACCAGCTGTGAAAAAGGTGAATGCCACTGATTTTCATGTCCGGTACCTAAACAAAGCTGCCAACTCAGTGAACAGCTGTGCCTAACTTACCTCAAATTCATTCTTTTGGGGTTAAATTTAAATGAATTCATGCTTTGTGTTCATTATTTTAGTGCACTAGCTGTGAAAACGGTGAATGCCAGTGAATTTCATGTCTGGTCATAACCTAAACTAACCATTTTACTGGTAACAATTTACACCATTTACTGTATTTGATGCTTTGTATCCAATAATTTGGTGCATAAAATGTGAGAAAAGATGATTTCCATGTCCGATACTTACTTATACTATGGCGGCAAGTTCTGAGCACCTATGCCTTACTCACCTCTAAATCATCATTTTTGGGTTAAAATTCAATTAATTCATGCTTTGTGTGCATTATTTATGTGAAAGGGGACCTAAATAAGTGCTATACATGTCCGGTAGGGAGGTAGGAAGGTAGTTTTCTGATTTAGGTTAGGTTAGGTTAGGGTCATGAATGACCGGTGCTGGAGCTTCAGAGCCACTATCCGGACAAGACCACTGTCCGGACATGCCTTTGGCTCTATTGCGGCGGATAGTGGAGGGATTACTGTATATATATATATATATACAAGTATATATATTATTGTTTTTCTAAATAATATTATGAAAAAGAATACAGCTGTATAGCCTACCAGCCATACACCAAGTACAAGTGGAACACTATCAGATGCAATGAATATAATACTCGCATCAAGTAGTGATGAAAATGATGAGCCACAAGTTACAATTTCAATGGAAGAAATAAAGAAGTATCACAAACAAAAGAGAATTTAAGGAACAAATGAAGATACTCTGAAATGGTGGGGTGAAAACAGAAGAGAATACCCTGATTTAGTGAAAGTGGTACGCACATAATATTATCTCTGTTGTCCCCTAAGCAGCGTCCCAAGTGAACAACTATTCTGTGGTGCTGGATTAATCTATGGTGAAGAACACAAGAGTATTCACACAGATAAAGCAGAGAAACCTTTGTTTTTGAAGAGTAATTTGCCTTTGTTGAAATTCAGATACTGAACTAATGTGCAATGTGAGTATTCTACTAGACTATACATAATACATATACTAACTTCAATTTACATTTGCACATATCTAAATTTAATGTAACTTTACCACTTTCCAAAGGGTGGAGGTTGGGGAGTGGTTGGTGGGATGCATGACAACTTAGGTGCACGTCCCGCATCCTGGTAACACAAGTTTGACTTATGTGGCTGAAAGTCGTCATTAACAATTTAAAATGCATAATCTTAAAAGATTTAAAAATAATCCGCATCCACATCCGCGAGGATATAGTCATCAGACATCCGCATCCCCATCCCCATCCGCAAAAAAATGTTTTTGAATATCCGCATCCGCAATTTTAACAAGTTTACATCCTCATCTGAATCCGCATCCGCACATCCGCATTTTTAGACATCCGATACACCTCTAGTACAGAATCTCCTTAGCAAGGCAGTACATTGTGAGTGAATAATAGGTCCTCTACCTAACATACAAAAATATTATCCCTATGCCAATATGAAGGTAAAGTAAGAATCTTCACTGTCTGGGGGTGGAGGTGGTGAAGAGAGAGTAGAGGACTGTTGACTGAATTACTGTAAGACTGAACCCAGGCTGGGGTAGGAAGAGTCAGGACATGAATTTCATTTAAACTGTATTCACCTCTTCAAAATGAAGATATACCTTATATTTTATTGTTGCCATCTCCAGACAGGTACATCCTTCTCAGTAGAAAAATTTTTTTGAACTGGAAAAACTGCCTATAGTCTTAATACCTTCACAGCTACAGATCCTATCCAAGTTATGTTGACACTGTCTAATGGCAGTAAGAATAAACTAAAAATACTGTATGTCAGTGAACTGAAAAGGTTAATGCATTTCATTCATTCATCATCTAATACAGTTTTGCCCCATGAGGAGTGTGGGAACCCAGAGCTAGGCAAGTTGGTCTTGACATCTAAGATGAGTGACCAGCCTCACTCATCCCTGAGTGGATGAGCAATAAACCCCAACCACCCCTTAGATATAAATCTGCACTGGCTCAATCCGACTGGAGCACCTTAATTACCCACTAAACCACCAGGTGTCATAATTTTGTTATATGGTTACCACCCAGGGTAGTAAATGGTTTCCTGGTGCACAAGAAACCATTTGGCTTGTCACTCCATGTAGAGTCACCTGCAGGCAGAAGGAAGAGGAAAGAATGAAGGAAAGCAAGACAGAAGAGAAAGAAGGAAAGAGGAAAGGAAGAGAGGAAAGGGCAGGCAACTGAGAGCAGCACTACATCAAATGAGTGGATTGTGAGTGCCCTCATCTTCAACATACCATAAAGATGTCCCCACTAAAACCATCAACATTAGTCTTCAAACTGACAGTCCTACAGCATGTAGTGTGGTTGGTATAATTACTGGGTATGTGTATATAAAAATCCATGGACACACACACACACACACACACACACACACACACACACACAAATTATTTCTTTTTCCTGAAAAGAACACAGGCTGAATTTGCAGACAGACTGAGTCATCTTAAGCTAAGCCCAGCCACAATATTCATTCATCTATTATCCAATTCAGTATTGTCCCATCAGAAGCATGGCAACTCATAGTTAGCCTACTCGTCCAAACATTTAAGGAATGTGTGGCTAGCTGCTGGCCATTGAATGGCATTATGTAAACAAGAAACCTCAACCACTTTTCAGTAGATCCATACAGGCCGCATTCAGTTGGAGCACCTAAAATCACAAGACCACCTGGTGTCAAGAAATTGTACAGGAGCCACAGGGTACCGACAGCTGCAGTAATTTTAAATTACAGGTACAGCTCGGTTTAACGATGCAACTGGTTACGTAAAAAACGTTCACTAGGTGGGGTATCATATATTGGGGTAGATTTAACGCGTAAAGTATAGTGATGCGTTTTTGAGCCTTGGGTTCCCCCCCCCCAACCATATCCTAAACCCACCCAAATGAGTCCAAAAACAAGTTTCTAGCTAAACCCCCTTATAGCTTTAAAACAAGCTAAAATATGCCTAAAAGCAGTTTATCACTCACCTAAACCCAAAAATATAATCTGAAAATCATTAAATATAAGTCTGGAAAATATCTATCTATCTATCTATTGCCAGACGNGTCCGTCTCTCAGCTTCTTCGTTGCCCCTGTTTCTCATCCACTCATTATATGCTTTCTTCTTTTGTGCCACAGCCTCTCTCACCTCTTCGGTCCACCATGCTGTTCCCTGAACCCCCTTTCGTCTCCTCTTCACCCCACACACCACCTCACATGCTGCACAGATTTCTTCTGTCAATACCTTGCACACACCCTCCACGTCCCCCATCTGCTCCAATCTATATTTACCCAATCGTTCCTCCACTTCCCTTCTATATTCGGCCTTTATTCCATCCTCTTGTAACTTTTCTACCCTCCTTGTAACAAATACTTCCTCCTGTCTTTCCCTTCTTCTCTTCCTCCATCTTGTTTGGATTCTGATTCTGGCCACCACCAAGTGGTGGTCAGAAAGTCCACTCCCCCAACCTCTATATACTCTTGCATCCATTATACATCTTCTCATCCTTTCATCCACACACACATAGTCAATCATTGCCTTCCGTTCATTCATTCCCCCGTCCTCTCTTCTCACCACTCGCCATGTATACCTATGGATCATTTTGTGCCTGAAGAGGGTATTGGCTATCACCAACCCCCTCCCAGCACAAATGTCCACTAAAGCACTGCCATTCTCATCCACCTCTGCAGGCACACCCCACTCACCAACCACTCCATCCACCTTCTCATTCCCTACTTTTCCATTCATATCTCCAATCAGAAACACTCTCTCATTCCTTTCAAACTTTTCCAAGCAGGCTTCCACATTTGTCCAAAACTCTTCTCTCACTCAAATTTAGTAAACTATACCCCAAAATGACAATGTTCACCCCACCTATGACTAAAACACATTAATCTAAGTCCAAAAACAGTTAATAAATCAACCTAAACACAAAATTTAAGTCTACAGTGTCAACAAAATCGGTAAAAAAAAAAAATCTAAACCCACTGTTCAACCGGGGTTTGGCCACCATTAGGTGGGGTATGGTGGTATTTCTACCCCCATCACTAAGCCCGCGGGTATGGTGGTATTTCTACCCCCATCACTAAGCCCGCGGGTATGGTGGTATTTCCCCCCCATCACTAAGCCCGCGGGTATGGTGGTATTTCTACCCCCATCACTAAGCCCGAGTATCGTATCTAGGGGCATCATATCTTGGGGTATACCTGAACACTGATCATTAATGCCAATGAAAATGATCATTTCAAAAGCCTCGAGACAAATACTCCACTGAAATGTGGCTGGAGTATATACCATAGTAAACATTGGAAAAAATAAAAAATAAAAAAAATAAAAATAAAAACTTTGAATCTATCAATGTATTTTACTGAGATTAATTTGTTCAGACTGGGGGAGATCTCTTGCACTGAAGGAGTAAATGAAGGCTTTATCTAACCCCTCAAAATCAAAAAGTCTCTCACAGACTAAATTTGCCTGAAGACTGCAGGCATACAATAATTAGTGTCATCAACCTTAATTAGTTAACAGTATTCATCATCATTATCATCATCATCTAATCCTGTGTTGTCCCATGAGAAACGTAGGAACCCGGGGCTAGGCAAGTTGGTCCTGACATTTAAGATGAGAGTGACAAACCCCACTCATTCCTGAGGGCATTACAAGAGCAATAAACCCCAATAATCCTTAATGCTTTGGCCAAATAACAATAAAGTACAAAGTATTTCATTGGACTGAAGGGATTAACAGTATATATGGCCCTTACTATCTTGACACAATCTGCTGAACCAGCCTCCCCTGCATGGACGGTGCGGTGGATGCCCTTCTCTCTGGCCGCCTCAAACACAGCTACATCCACAGGATCTGTCATGTCTTCTGTTAGGGATAAATAAATAATAAATAAAATGTATAACTGGGAATTTAACCTATAGTAATGGGACTCTTTTACTTTCTCCTTCATTGTTTCCGGATCCTACCTCACCTCATCCTTCAGTGAAAATAGAAACATATGGATCATGATGGAGAGGAATGAAATTGCCGAATGCACAGTGAGGTTGAATGGTAAGGAAATGGAAAATATGAGTACATTTAAGTACTTAGGTAGTGTGATGAGTAAGGATGGAACTTTGGAAGATGAAGTGCTAGAAAGGGTACAACAGGGAAGAAAAGTTGCTGGCTCTTTGAAAGCAGTGATAAGAAACAGGGAAGTGAGTGCTGAAGTAAAAAAAAAGTCACTGTATGATAGTGCAGTACTGTGATACCAACTCTAACATGGAAGTGAAGCTTGAACCTTGATGAAAGGATTCAAGTGTAGAGAGAGAGCAGTGGAAATGAGTTATCTGAGTGGAGCATGTGGGGTTACATGGAGAAACAGACTGAAAAATGAGGAAGTGAAGGAGTGATATGGTGTGGATGTGGATGTGATAGAAAGTGTTAGAAGTACACTGAGGTGGTTTGGCCATGTGGAAAAGGACAGAAAGTGAGTGACTGATGAGGAGAGTATGTGAGTGAGGTGGAAGGGAAAGGAGGGAGGGAGGAGAGGACGGGGGGAGAGGAAGGGGGAGACTGAGGATGAGATGGAGGTATGGAGTGATGTGTATATGAGAGAAGGGAGTGTGAGCTGGGGGCAGGGCAACGAAATGGCAGAGGACAGGGTGACATGGAGGCAATTTGTTCGTGGCCATCCCTTACAGGATTAAGGCATCTGGCTATAAACAGATAGACAGATGATGATGACGATGGTGACAATGATGACAGATGATGATGATGACGATGGTGACAATGATGATGGATGATGATGATGATGACGATGGTGACAATGATGAAGGATGATGACAATGGTGACAATGATGATGGATGATGATGATGATACAGGGTGCGGCAGAAAAAAATCCCATATTTTACACGGTCACAGGTGTGGCGCTAGTGAAGTTAGGCAAGTGGTAACGGTGTCTTCATGTAGCTAATGGCTTACCGTTTCCTTTCCAGTCGCCATCATGGGGACAAATTGAACGCTGCTATACGCCAAACAGTGACAGAAATACTGCTGGAAAAGACTCATCGAGTGATGGAAAACTTCAGAAATCGACTACAACAGTGTTTTGCGAATAGAGGCCACCATTTGGAGGATGACATTTTCAAAACCAAATGAAAACAAGCTGTATCCCTTCATTTTAACGTTAATGGAATAAATTTTTTAATAGCAGTTACCTTTGTCCTTTTGTCAAGCCTTAAAATGTGGGAGGTATTTTTGCCACACCCTGTACAATGAAACTGAGACATAAATGATTAAGTGAACCACGGAAACCTCCTGTGACTCACTGAAACTTCCTGTGACCCTTCTCTCAGAGTCTGAGAACCATTGCTAACCACTGTGCAAAAAGGACTGCTACATGCCACAGTGTGTAAAGGACTGCTGTGTGCCACAATGTGTAAAGGACCGTTGTGAGTCACAGTGAGTAAAGGAGTACTGAGTCACAGTGAGTAATAAACTGCTGAGTCAGTGAGTAAAAGACTGATATGAACCACAGTATGTATAGGATTGCCGTGAGCTTATTGTGTAAAGAAATGCTGCCAGTGTGGAAGGTACTGCTCCTAGCCACTGTGTTAAGGATTGTTGCTCGTTTACACTCTCAGCTTACGTAACAAGAAATGTCAAGCACTTCCTCAGCTCCCAGAAAATGCTCTTTAAAAGGTAATGAACAACATTACTTATTCAATGTGATGCATCTTACCACTTTGTTGGGGCAGAAGTGATTTCTGAGAGAGCTGCTATTTTGCCAAAATTGTCCCTGAATGTGGCAAACTATCAAAGTTTAAAACCTCCTTCTCTAGGAGTTAGGTGGGGAATGAGTGTAAGACATCACTGGAATGAAAGGGGTACAACATATCCCTTTTGGCTAATGAGAGCTGCTTGGACTAACTCACCTTATCCAACCCCAACCTTATACAGTACTGCATTATCGCTTCCCCTCTATTTCTTTCTTGCTAATTTACCATCGGTGAGATTTTTCAAACTGGAGAGATTAGGATAGTCTTCACTGACCCACACACTACTTGAAGAATCTTCCTAACCTCAAGATAATCATCTTGTACCATCATCCATCCATCATCCAATCCTATATTGCCCCATGAGGAGCATAGAAACCCTAGGCTAGGCAAGCTGGTTCTGACATTTAAGATAAGAGTGACCAGCCTCACTTATCCCTCAGCAGCATTATGTGAGCAATAAACTTCAAACACCCCTTAGATATACTGTACACCTACACAGTCTTAATCCGATTGTAGTGCCTTAATTACCCACTAAACCACCAGGTGCCAAAATTTTGTTATATGGTTACCATCCAGTGTAGTAAATGGTTTCCTGGTGTACAGGAAACCATTTGGCTAGTCACTCAGTGTAGAGTCACTCATAGGCTGAAGGAAGAGGAAAGAATGAAGGAAAGAAAGACAGAAGAGGAAGTGTAATGTCCCTCATGGGCAGAAGGAAGAGGAAAGAATGAAGGAAAGAATGACAGAAGAGGAAGGAAGGAAGAAAGGGGAGACACCCAAAGCAGCACTACATCGAGTAAGTGGATGGTTGGCGTCCCCACCTACCACTTAAAAATAATATAAATATGACATCCTCTGGCTGAAAGGGATAAATTTCCAGAACTATTTATACAATAACCAAATTTTGGCGCCTGGTGGTTTAGTGGGTAATTATGGCGCTCCAATCGGATTGAGCCAGTGAAGGTTTATATCCAAGGGGTGGTTGGGGTATATTGCTCACATAATGCCACCCAGGGATGAGTGAGGCTGGTCACTCTCAATCTTAAATGTCAGGACCAACTTGCCTAGCCCCGGGCTCCTACGTTCCTCTGTGGGGCGACATAGGATTGGATAATGGATGGAATGGATGAAAACTTATCAGCTAGTGACTCCTAATCAACAGGTGAAATACAACTGCAATAATTAAAAACACATCCCTAGTAGTTAATGAGGTCTGTCTGTACAAACCAATTACCTTAACCAATCCTATCCTCTAATCACCTCACCTCTACAAGCCTCATCACCAGCAAGGTCAATGCCCACCACACCTCTGTCTCGGTACTCCTCACACAATCGCAGCAAGTCCCATGAAAAATCTGGAAGAAAGAGGTGCTGTTTAGAACAGATTTCTCTGCAACTCTTTTGTTTAACTGGATGAGGCATGGACTACACCAATAACAACAAACCTTTTCCACTTCCCCCTGAGTTTAGTCTAACTTAGGAATACATCCCACTTCCATTTAAATATACTGTACTGACATGTGGTTGAACTACTGGAAGTCAAGAACCTGCTTCCAAGTTCATGAACAAAGTCAGGCATAAATGATGCTAAGAAAAATACTTGCATCACACTTCACTTTCATATTCACATAAAATCATCATCATCATCATCATCATCATCATCATCATCTGGACCTCCAAATACAAATGACAAATAATTCCTTTTATCGTCACTGTACTGCATCCCTTCACAGGGGGAGGTGATGGCCGAATCAGTAGAGAGGTAGTGTACAGTCCCAATGGACCCAAGTTCGAATCCCTGCTGGGGCAGGAACAGCTTATCATTCATTCATTCATCATCCAATGCTAAGGATTTGAATTTCATGAAAAGCAGACTTTACCAATATACCAGACGACCTGCCGACATTTCATAACAATATCCCTGCTAATACTAATACAACAATCCTATGTAAGACAGCCCTGGCATGTATTCAATATGGATGGTGGGTGTTAGTGCTGAAGTGGTGACATGTGGAGGTGTATAGACGTAGGAAGACTACTGGGCCTTGCCTAGAGTCGGACACATAATAAAAAATAATCCACCTACTCACCTCACACAACTCACTATCACACCACACACAAACATTCAACAGAACCTCAACAAAAGATCTCTGGGAGTGCCCAACTGAAGTGAATAGTTTCCTGCAATCCATCAGGTTCATGTCCTGACACAAGAATCTGGGGCCAAAAGAATATGCTAAGGCTAAACAAAAACAACACTGAACATGATAAAAAAACAAACAAATTCTGGTAGGCTGGCAGTAAACCAGTACAAAAATAAATAAATACATAAATATCACTCTTACGTACCATATTCTATTCAGGCTAAATACAGAACGCACCATCTTATTCTGCTCACGGAATTCCTGACAGCCCAAAGATTAACAGTAGTCAGTGTAGTACCATAATTCTCCAACAGCTTCACGTATTCATAAAGGGGAAAGGGCCAACCCCTTCATCCCAAATGCACCATGTTTTGTTCATTCTTGTCACTGCCAGACAATCTTACAAGGCTTATGAGATTCTGAGCTGGAAGGTTTAGTTATAGCCTTGATTAACCCCTACATTTTTTGGAGTCTTTTCCTATCCTAGATAAAATCATCTGACAGTAACAATGATAAAAATATATAAACTGTCCTCAGGGTGGGAAATAATTAAAAATACATCTCACTTTGAGTAGCTGTGGATGCACCTCTGAAAGACAAGAGTGGGCATCCAAGTCTATGCTCATAACCAAGCATAAAGAAGAGGGAAAACAAATAGATACAGTAATCTCTCCAATATCCAATGTAATACAGCCAAGGGCATGTCCGGAAATTGGGTCCATCCGGGAATTGGGCCATAGCTTTTTGGACAGGTACTTATGGACCCTTACCCAGCCTAACTCAGAAAACCATCTACATAACTCCCTACCGGACATGCATAGCATCTATTTAAGACTTTATTCACACAAATAAGGGAAAGAAAGCATGAAATAAATGAAAAGGAACCAGAGAATTAGGAATTATAGGTGAGTTTGGAAAATATTTAGCAGTTGACAGGGAACTGTAACTCCCTACCAGACATGAACAGCACCTATATAAGACCCTATTCACACAAATAAGGGACACAAAGCATGAAATGAATGAAATGGAACCAGAGAACAAGGAATTAGAGGTGACTATGGAAAATAATTAGCAGTTTCCTAAACACTTACAACACGTCCATGGCCGTTATGAAGATTAACCCACCCCTTTAAGGCTCTGACAGTGGCGAAAATGCTCTTGAAGCACATACAATAATCCAGTGTAGTGATGCACTTAATCTTTAGCACTGTGAATTATAACTGTTTAAACAAAAATGAGCACGAGCGGCAGCCATTGCGACAATTGTCTAGTCACAATGGTAGTCGAGTGGGAACTGGGGAGGCGAGCCTGGGGAGGACGAAGTGCACGAAAACACAGCTGTTCAGCTTCGTGCGCCAAGTTCAAAGTACGGTTTTAAAAAATGTCGGACTGGGCATCTGGTTATTACAGGGATTACTGTATTTGCATCATATATCCCTCTTTCACATTCATGCAAAGCTATGGCTAGATAAAAACAGAACTAATTACTACAAAAATAATTCTTTCAAGTTAATGATAAGCCAGTAATGCTTAAAAAAAAAAAAAGAAGTATGTTATATAAATGACTGACCTGACTGTCCCCTAAGGCAGCAGAGAATTACTCGAACCTTTGTATCAAACTCCTGCTCACCCCGCGCCAGTCCTCGCAGCACAGCCTCCAGTACTTGATCTGTTGTCACTTCTCCTGCATCACCTGTCATAAAGGTAAACAGTCTTGGTATTGTAGTTAAGTTCTATGACTTAAAAATAGTAACAGCTGTCTCCATACTATATCGAAGATGTAGGGATCCAAGGCTAGGCTATCAATCCCGAACAAACCAGTACTAGTAATATAATCTAACAAAAGTCATTGTAACTACTTCTGTTTACTTCTGCATGCCAATCTGTGAATACATCACATTCCAAAGCTTTAATTCAGTAATACTGTAAAGGGGAATGTCTTCAAACAAAGACACTGACATAACTAAAGTATCTTTACAGTTTGCTGTAAATGTTCCTTGTTAATACTTGTCTCATTAACAGTAGCTGCTACAAGAGGAATATTGTACATTGAAAAATAAGTGCTAAATAGAAACCAGAACCCAAATTTATACAATTAACCCACTGACTGCATCTGAATCATATATGATATATGATTCCAAATGGCTCTGACTGCATCTGTATCATTAATGATTTTCTGCTTTCAAAAATTCCGTCAGAAATGACGAGAAATAAATCAGCTAGCAACTCATGGCACCCTATACAATATTGTCATACACAGATCACTGATGCAGTGAATGGGTTAAATTTCAATACTGTACTTTCTATCCCTCTCAAACAGAATTCATCGTGTGTGTCAGAGATGTGTTCCAAAATATTACAACTGTTCATACAGCCAGCAATGTGCATATGCAGAAACTGGCAGATCAACTTTAGGTAACAATGGAACTTTAGTCCCTATAGGTCGGTTACCATTCTAGAACGTGTGTCATGGGGATGTCGGTCCCCATTCCAGAACATTTAGACACACTTATGTTCTTAGCCACTGCTCTACAATAAACAATTGTAGGACACTGGAACACCACTCATTTTAAAGCTAGAGTTGCACTTTGCTGGGTATAAAGATGTTAATGATAGGTTTATTAAATCACCTATTTTTTTTCAAAAAATGCCAGCTCCAGATGGCAGATTTCATAAACAATGCCCAACCCAAGATAAAGTTTTATTTATTTACTGTATAGCGCTATGGAAATAATCAGTAAAAAGAACATGTCAATATGAAGCTTCATTATCACAGTAATCAGTGAAGTTATACTAATTAGGTGCAACCATGTTAAGCACTTTCTTCTAAACCCCAACAGCTAAAAACCAAGGGATGGATTCACAGGCACACTTACAATCAAATCCCTCTTCTAACTGGTGGTCATATGTTTATACAAGAATGTGGAGACTGTTGGGCATTCTCCACACTAACTGATGTACTTAAACACATTGTGGCAACTACATTTATGAGATGCCAAATTTGTGTGTTCTTGAAATGCCAAAATTTCTAGGAAATATTATAAAGCTTAAGAAAACTTTTCCAATTAAAACTTTCTGTTCCAGAAATAAAGATAAAATTTGCCCTTACATTACCCCAGCTCTCAAAAAAAGCATTACAGAAAGGAAACGATTGGAAAGACTCTCTATTAAATGGCCGCTATCATACAGAGAAAAGTATAAAACGTATAGAAACAAGCTTACAAATTTACTTCGAATAGCAAGAATAAATTACCATAAAGAGGCTCTTAGGGAAAGTCAGGGCAATGCAAAGGAAACTTGGAAAATTATAAATACCATACTAGGATCCCCACCTTTGGCTAAAAATCAAGGACCTATAGACATACAGTGCAATAATTTAAGTGTTTCTGATGCATTCAACAAAGGTTTTTTACAATTAAGTGATACCTCTGCAGATGATAATGAGACGCCTAATGATGTACACAAAAGGTATTTTTCTCCTCCTTTAAATGTTTCTTTTTATCTTACTCCAACAACACCTGATGAGATCCAGAAAATCTTAGACAAATTTAAACCCACTGCAGCTGGCATTGACGATATTCCCCCAAAATTATTAAAGCTTACATCAAATGTTATTGCAAAACCCCTTTCTTATTTAATAAATCTAGCTTTTCAACAAGGTTCTTTCCCAAAACAACTAAAAATAGCTAAAGTCATTCCTGTGTATAAGAAAGGAAACAAAAAGGATGCAGGTAATTATAGACAAGTATCAGTTCTTCCGGCCTTCAGTAAAGTATATGAAAAAACCATCTCTTCTAGATTAACCAACTTTCTTGAAAAAAATAATATTATCACAGAGTGTCAGCATGGCTTTAGACAGGACAAATCAACAGAGTCAGCAGTATTGCAATTTGTAAGTAAAGTCTATAAGAATCTTGACAAAAAGTATCAAGTAGCCGGGGTTTTCTTGGATTTATCAAGGGCATTTGATTCTCTTAACCATAGAATAATGATTGACAAACTAAGCAATGTGGGGATAAGGGGAATACCACTTAAGTTATTTTCTGATTATTTCACAAGTAGAGTACAGGCTGTCTATTGTAATAATGAGTATTCTTCCTTTGGAGATATAAAACAGGGGGTACTGCAAGGATCTGTTTTGGGTCCAATTCTTTTTTTAATTTATATTAATGACATCATTAACGCTAGTACCAGGTGTAGTTTTGTCATTTTTGCTGACGATACTAGTCTTCTTTATGCAGAGGAAAACACACAACAGTTACATCAAACAATACAAGAGGACTTAGGGTGTGTGAAAGAGTGGATTAAGTGTAATAAACTAAAACTAAATATTCAGAAAACTAGTTTGATATTTTTCCAAAACCGTTCCTACCATCGTGATTTTCCAACAATAAAATTAGATAATGAAGACGTACAGCAGGTGAAGCAATTAAAATTTTTAGGGGTAATTGTTGATGAACATCTTAACTGGAGACCTCACATAAATAATGTTTGTATGAATTTATCTAAAACATGTGGACTTCTGTACAGAGTTAGAAATTTAATGACAAAGGAAGCATTGATATCCGTATACTACACCCTGTGTTACTCACATTTCATATATTGTGTGTCTATATGGGGCTGCACTTGGCCCACACTTTTAAATGATGTATTTCTTATACAAAAGAGAATTATCAGAACAATATGCTTTGCAGGAAAATTTGACCACACAGATAATTACTTTCATGATATGCATTTATTGAAATTTAACTCTATTCATAAATATTTCTTACTCTTAACTATGTTTAAATATCTTAACATTCAACAACAGTACGACAATATTTTCATGTACAGGGACTATGCTTACAACACACGGGGACTCTCAGCTAATTTGTTATGTCCTCTAGCCCGGACTACTTTGTTCCAAAATAGTATACTATGTGCCGGGCCCAGCCTGTGGAACTCACTGCCAGATCATATCAAGACAATAGCTCAGTTAAGTACTTTCAAGAAACAAGTTAAATCCTTTTTGTTTTCATTCCAATAACACAGTACTCAATTTACTTGTCAGGAGCATAAATAAATGTACAAAATATAGAAAAATTATGTGTGGATATGGGGAGATACATAATCATGCATATATGTTTGTATATGTGAATTGCTAATATTGATATGTAAAATATATGCTTGTATGTGGGTGTATGTGTGCATATGTATATGGAAGTGTATGTTTTGTATATGTGCTCGTACGCATGTGTGTTGTGTGTGTGTGTGTGTACTGCTACATGTAAATATGAACGTATATGGGCGTATGCCATGCTGTTGTATGTATGTAGGTGGGCATATATATGCTCATATGATGTATGTATGATTTTGCTTATATTGATATGTATATGTACTTTTATTATGTATGTGTGTATGTATCTGTGCATGCTTGCTTAAGTAAGTGTGTGTGTATGTGTGTGTGTGACACTGTGTGTGTTTCTGTGTGTAGAAACTTATCTTCTTTTTTGTGAATTTGTATTTGCCATACTGTACCGTTAGGCTGGATATGTTATAAATTTTCATATGTCTGCTAGGGAGTCATTTATGACTCGGCAGACTAAGCCATTATCTTTATATGTGTATGTATGTGCTTTATGTAAGATATGTAAATGGCAATAAAATCAATCAATCAATCAATCAATCAAAGTTCTTCACAATCACTCACAGATACAAATAATGTACAGTAATATGGAATAAAAACACACTCCTTGTACCACCAGGCTTGCAAATCTCACCCCATGCAACAATTGTGATTAATCATATGGACAAAATATCAAATTATGGAATTCACATCAATCACACAAAATTAATGAGGAATACCATAATTGCCATTTAAGCATACCACCACAAGTATCTTACAGGAGAAACAACACAGAAAAAATCAGCACTCTCTTCTAAATCTTCCTGCAAAACCGAAGAAGTACAAAGTACTGGAAAGATGTGAGAGAAAAGGGCCTGATATGGGGTTTTGCTAAAGGCTATAAGAGTGAAGCATTTCATTTCCCAAAAATCTTTAGTAAATGACTGATGGACAGTCACTCCTACAAATGCTGCAACACCTGAAAAATGCTCATGATAATTTTCCTTTTGTAACCAATGCCAATTTTTGCTGCAAGAAGACTTAAAAATGTTCTACACTCTTCATACCCTTCCTTCAACAATAAATCTCAATTACAAGAGGGAGCTGATCACTATGACACTATTTTTTTAAATATAAGACCACAACAGTAAATTTCTGTGGGTACCGTTTGCCCTGTCCAGGTCACCATTGGTTGCCCCACCAACG
This sequence comes from Birgus latro, assembly GCA_018397915.1. NCBI lineage: Eukaryota > Metazoa > Arthropoda > Malacostraca > Decapoda > Coenobitidae > Birgus > Birgus latro. The sequence goes on along the minus strand of JAGKTI010003148.1, from coordinate 5,272 downwards.
TGAGGAGAGGCTGGCAGTAAGAGATGAGGACAGAACCTCACTTCACAGTAGGCCACACTTTCTCGTGCCTCATCCTCGACAAACTCATATGCTATCCTCTCGATCACCTCAAGGTCTCCTCTGGGTGAGAAAGAAGGTCAAATTAATAAGCACACACAAATCCTGTGTATGTTTATCAGTCTATCAGTATCCCATTCAGATCTGTTGTCTTAATTATTTCATTCCGGTTACCACAGGATTATTTTATCCAGCTGCAGGAAAATCCTAGGATCTGAAAGGGTTATGCAAACTGTAGCAATAATGATTACAAACTTGTGTATATTACCCCATTATGCTTAAGTCAGTGGCAAAAGATGATATCCTCCCACAGAAACACTGTATGATCCAAGGGATTTGGCTATACAAAAGCTTCTTAATTTATCATGAACTTGTTACAAGTCTTCATGTGAAATTATTTCAAATGAAGAATTCATAATTCATATACAGATATCACATGCACTTTTGAACTAGAACAATAAATGACTGCTTGTAGTAACAGTATATGATGCAGATGACAAACAACTAACCTGATGGCTGGGAGAAATATCTGAAATGCTTCCAGCATGAACTTGAGATCTTGAGGTTCCTGCACTCTGAGAGCATTTTTTAAGTCTGTCAGAGATCCATTGCCGGGCAGCTTCATGCCTTTGCGCCTGTGAAAATTAATGAGTGTTAATGTGTAATGTTAAAGATGAAAATATGAATAAAACTATACTGCATTAATTTTGGCAGACACTACTGGCAGCATGCTGCATGTTGGTTATAACAAGAAATGTTTCAAAGCCTGCGATGTTCAGCACCGAGGCAAAACACACACACACACACACACATGTGCATTTGTAAGCATACTTATATACTGTATATGGAAGTTGTTCTCTTCCCACTCTCAGTAAGCTACCATGAAGTCCATATATTCTAGTTGCCACCAAATATTCCGATTCACTCAAGGAATGCTCGTAGTAAAGGAGTTAAGTGAGTGAATTAGGTTTCAAAATGAGGAGAGGGGAGGATGTTTATTTAGAAAAGGAGGCTCAGCAAGGTGATATGAGTAAGTTATGTTTGGATGCATGAAAGGGTAAGAAGGGTAGAAACTGAAGGAGAGGAAGAACAATAAATGAAACGGAGGGATTGGAGAGAAACTGTAAATGGAAGAGGAAAGAGAGGGAAAACTGTAAGCAGAATGGGTGATGAAGCTAAAGAGGACTGAAAGGTGGAGCGTGGACTACATGGGGAAGAGTGACCAGAAAGAAACTGTAATGAGACAAACTATAAACAGAGTTAGATTGATGAAAGAAAACTGTAAATGAGAGTGCATGGAGAGAGGAACTGTGAATGGGATGGGAAATGGGAGAATCAGTAATGGGATGGAGAGATAGGAAAGGGTAACGAAATGGGATGGACATATTCAAGAGCTTTAATCCCTCACTATGAAGCTGTACTGTATTTGACTTTTTTCTCGCTACCTCCAGACGATTTTATACCGATTTCGAGAGACTTTTTGAACTGGAGGAGTTGCATATAACCTTCATGAACTCCTTCAGTGAGAGATACATTCCGAGTTGAATAAAATAACTCTGGAAATAAAAAAAGTATACAACTTAAGACATTTACTGGTTGACAGGGTCAATAGGAAAAAAAGGAACTGTATACATGGCGGATATATTTCAGAGATGGGAGCAATACATTACAGAAAATAAGAAATAATCAAGGATTGTAGTAGCATCAAAGTCCAAAGCATATACGCGCATCTCTCTCTCTCACTCTCTCTCTCTCTCTCAATGTAAAAAAAAAAAAAAATCGTTCTCGCTTCGGAAGCGCGAATGTAATAAGATAAAAAATTATAACGCATACACTGAAAAGAAATAAAAATACGAGAAAAAATAGAATGTCAGTTGCCCAACAAAATAACGAAAAGAAAGAATTAACAAGACAAACAGCAACCACTAAAAACAAACAAGTACTGCATCAACGTCAACACCACTAAACTCTTTCCACCTTAACTTGGCTTAGATTTTCTTCCTTGACAGAAAAGGACAATGCTACGGTTTAACTTTTTTTTTTTTTTTCCCCATTGCGCTTCTTCATCATTAACACCACATTTAAGTGTTAAGCTTTTATTACGGCACAGATACAGCTCAGCACTAAAGATGGAGCTATGGCAAGTTAGAAAAATAGGGTACAATAGCAAACACAACAACCACAACAGCAGCCCTACAACACCTGCCGTCGGAAATGCCTAAGACTCCCGGCTACAGTGTGCCTGACCTTGGCCGGCTTGAGTAAGTGTCAGGACAGTAAAAAGCTCTGTGCCTGCTTAAAAGATACTACCTGAAATTAACGTCAACATGTAAAACTGGCCGCATTTTACAGGACAGAAAGACAATTCGCAAGCAGGCACACACACACAGTTACTATACTACATACAGTACTCGTAAATACATACATACATTATTTCCCATCTCTCCACCAAAATTATCTTTCCTCCCTGACTTCACCCTTCATCTCTCTCTCTCTCTCTCTCTCTCTCTCTCTCTCTCTTTTAATTCAAGACCAAGGACAGAGGGACTTACAACATACGAGCCTCACTCCCCATAAACCCATCAGAGAGCAAACAGAAGAGAGAAAAAGACCAAGATGCCTCACTAAAGATGATCATATGTTGTCAGTTGGCCGAGAAGGAAATAATATTTCCTTCTCGGCCAAATTATACTCTAACGCCAGCACTGAGAGAGAGAGAGAGAGAGAGAGAGAGAGAGAGAGAGAGAGAGAGAGAGAGAGAGAGAGAGAGAGAGAGAAACTGAGGAAGGGAAGAAGGTAAAGCGGGAGGTGGGAAGTGAGAGGGAAATATATATAGCGAAGGGTATAAGCCTACCCCTCATATTTCAACACTTAATATCTGGGTAAATGATTGAGAGGGAGGAAGAAGATGGAGAGCGACAATGAGCTATGGGACGGAGTGATAAGATGGATGGATGTTGGGGACTGAGTGGGAAAGAAAGGAATGAATGGCAGGGAATGGATGGGAGAGAAAGGAAAAAAGCAAGACTGGAAGGGATAGAGAATGGGAGGGAGGGAATTCAGAGGTAGAGGGATGGAAAGGAGAGGGAACGGGAAGGAGATGGAACAGAAGGAAAAGGAATGGAAGGGAGGTGGAAGTGAAGGAAGAAGGAATGGAAGAAAGAATGAGGAGATTAAATTGGATGGACAGAGAATGGAAGGGGGAGACGATAAATGGAGATGTAGCGAAAGAGAAACTGGAAGGAATGGTAATGACATAGACAGATGGGGGGTATAAAACCAGGTAAATCCATGATGTAAGGATTTCTTTCAGTCACAACACTTCAGGATCAAACCACTGCCCCACGCAACTCGGGTGAATGGCAGAGCAGATTTAACCTATCCCAGACACAACACGAGCGTCTTAAGATGTAGAGAAACACACATTAAACGCGTGTACAAATATACTTTATACGCTCCTCGAATGGGAATGGAACCCAGGACCTCTTGCATAGAAGTCAGGTACTGATACCATTGCACCACGGCGTGTAAATACAACACACCATAATCAGAGATTTAAAAATAATACTTGGCATAAAATTGGAACAGATTCCCATTGTAGTCAGCGCTTTCATAAGAAGGTTCAGTTCTACACACTTCATGTAAGTACTGTTCCTCTATTCCTCTTCTAGGTATCTTGATTTTCACTTTGCTGCTTTCTCTACGGCTACATTTATTAATCTGTTTATCTTATTTACTTATTGTAATGGTTGCTTGATTTTCACTCAGCAGCACTCGTTTTATATTTATTTATTTATCCATTTAATTATCCTTTCATTTATTTATATCTGTATCTTAATTTTTACTTTTAATTGCACTCTAAAGCTTTTACTTATTTTTATTTATTTATTTATTTATTTACTGCATAATGGTGACCAGAGCTACACACAAGTATCCTAAGAACCAGTGCCTTAAGGAAGAAAACAACGTAAGAATGATAGTGTCTGATAAAACCAGAAAATTTATTGACTTTATATAGCCTACTGTTAATTTAGCTTCCACCCTAGGCTATTGCAATTCCTTTAAATCTTTTCCTTGGTTCAGTTTCTCAAGCAAAGCATTATTATTAGATCTACACCGACACCATCTTCACTGTTACTAAAACGGTTCACAAAAAGAAGTCCTGTATTAAAATCCAATCGCCATGTTCGAATTGAATCATATAATTTACGAATTTCTTTGTGAATCACCATTCTTTGTAAGGATGTATTTGCCTTGTTAACTGTACTGGTTTTACTCCAACTTGGCCCAGATGTTCGTCCCTCTCACCTTATTTCACGTACACACGATCAAAAAAGTATCGATGCACATTTGGCCAGAAACAGTTTGACGCCACGGACGATGGACTCTAGAAATATTTCATGATTTTTCTCCCATGCTGTCAAACAAGCATACATAAGTATGCCACAGATAGGATTCTTGTGACATTTTATGGTTGATATTGTTACTGGATGCATATTCAGGTGTTCATCAATTAATTTTCCAAGGACTACACAAGCTATATTGATCATTTCAGATATCATCGTACCCCTCCTGAGCGATACTTTTTTGATCGTGTGTACCTTAATGGCAGAAAGACAATACTGCAGCTCTACATCCTTTTCATAGCACTTATTCATGACTTGCACCACATTCTAGCGTTAATCTCTTGTAACAACTCAGCAATCAAACTGGAGATGGCAATTGTACGTCAAGTAAGCGTAAAACGAATATAGCCAGCAACATCCTCCTCATGGCACTTCTTCATGACTTGCACCACATTCTAGCGTTAATCTCTTGTAACAACACAGCAATAAAAATGGAGAGATGGTAATTGTATGCCAAGTAAGCGTAAAATGAATATAGTCAGCAACGTTTCATACTTTACCACAAAAACCTCCAGCAATGACGTGCATATGAATCAGAAAGAGAACAGGTCTCGACTGTGAACCTTGCGGCACAGCGCTGGTAACGGTGAGCCAGTCTGTTTACTGTTAGCTGCAACTCACTGTTTGTGTCTGGTAAGCCGATTATCGTGCATTTTGAGCCCACTTCTACTGAGACGAATGGACAGGGAGGGAGAGGGGCTGAGACAGAGACTGAAGACAGAGAAAGAGGGAAGGAAGAGAGGAGAGACAAAGACAGGCAGACACACAGATCGGTGGACTGATTTTGACTGAGAGAGAGAGAGGGGGGG